>CM019155.1:139925312-139967228 GCA_009733165.1 Naja naja
AAGCACAGAATGCAAGGTTTTTGCAGCGTGTGACATGATTTCTGGCTTGCCCTTCCTTCATCCTTCCTGAAAGGCAGAAACCAAGAGTTGAGGAAACCAAGGACATCATTCTCTCAATGAATTTTATTCTTCCTTCATGCCACCCGGAGGCTAGAAAATGATACAAATACCTCATTCGGGGGGGGGGGGGAAGGGAAGAGGAACAATATTTTCCAATGGTGTGAAGCATCCAACACTCATAATAGCATATCAATACCTGTGCCTGTATATACAATATACAGCCCTTTTGGGGCTTTTAGAACTTGTGGACTTCAACTCTCAGAATTCCTGAGCTAGCCATGCTGGCTCAGGAATTCTGGGAGAATCCCTGAATATGAAGGGACCATGGTTCTCTACCTCAGATATAGACCTATGTCTTACTCATGCTAGCTAACTTGTGACTTCCAGATCTAAGCAGATCTAGGTAACATGGTCAAGAGTGAGGAGTTTTGGGTATTGTAGTTCAACAAGAGATGGTGTGGCTTGGAGTGGACTGCTCATACACCACCAAATCTACACGTTTTAAGGTCCATTATCAGAGGCCAACACAGGTGGGCCTCTTGCTGAGGCTACCCAGTCACTTCACCTTCACAAAAATGACTTTTTTTAAAGAAATTGAAAGAACTCAGGAGCCTACCCAGCTAAATTTAACAAGGAAATTAAAAAAAAATCTAGTGTTGACAGTAGATTCATCCTGACTACACACACTGATACGGTTAAAGAGCAAGGTCAGAAGCAGAGGGGAAAATCAGTTTGCAAGTGAAGGAAATATTCTGCCTGGGGAAACTTGCTGTTTCCCCTCACCCCCCACCCCCCACCCCCAGAAAGCTGCCTTATCTCCAGCACTTGGTCAAAGCTTCATCCGAAAGGCAGAAAGGCATCCTGGTTATCTCCAGAAGGGATACCAAAGTGGGTTCGGGTTTGGCTCCCGTACTTCACCAGAAGACTCTTCCCAAACTTTTGGGAGAAGCGAAAGGCAGAGACAGAGAAGGACTTATTACGTCTTCTTGTACCAGTGGAAGGAGAGATATTAGAAGAACTTCAGCTTGGATTAATGCAAGAGGAAAATTGGGATTATAGTCCCAGGGCACCCTCACTCTCTGGGCAATTTCTGCATTATTATCGCCCTTTGCCCTCGTGAGCATAGCAGCTGATCAGCAGGGGGGGGAAAATGAGGACCGAAATCCAGGAATTAGAGTCAGATTAGTGACATTTGAAGAAAACAAAAGGGTTTCGAATCATCCCTCCGCTCGCTTCTCTGGAGGGTTGGGTCTTCCAGATGCCCAGGCCGGGCTTGCTCCACCAGAGGAAGAGAAGGGAGGCCTACCCTATTGGCCTTAGGATTTGGATTTGGAGATGGCCAAGCCGATCAGGCCCGCCAGACTGGCCGCTCCCAACGCCATGCCACCAACGATCGCCATGCCAACCAAGCCATCTGTGGAGAGAACAAAGTGGGGGGGGGGCAGTCATCCTCGAGGGTCAGTTAAAGACGTTAAAGGGACTTTGGACTGCTGCATCGGGAGACGGGGGCTGGACCAACCCATTGCCATGGCAACCCACTCCTCTCCCACCCGAAGGAGTAATAGCCACAGTTGCTGCCTTCCTGAGGTCAACCAAGATCCCTTGGCCATCAGCCCTAGCATGGGTCCTTCCAGGGTCACCACAATTGCTGAGCAATCTTCAAACATTAACTGCTGGGGAATGTGTATGTATGTATGCATGCATGTGCAGGAATTCCTTGACTTATGACTGCAGTTAAGCCCAAATTTCTGTTGCTAAGTGAAACAATTAAGTGAGTTTTGCCCCATTTTACAGAATAACAGAGTTGGAAGGGACCTTGGAGGTCTTCTAGTCCAACCCCACCAGCTCAAGCAGGAGACTCTATAGCATTTCAGACAAAATGGCTGTCCAATCTCTTCTTCAAAACCTCCAGCACCCACAACTTCTGGAGGCAACTTATTCTACTGTTTTAACTTATTCCAACTTATTCCAATTGTTTTAACTGTCAGGAAATTTCTCCTTATTTCTAGGTCACTTCTTTTACAATCTTTCCTGCCATGGTTGTTAAGCAAATCACTGCAGCCATTCACTTATTAATATGGTTGTTAAGTGAATCCGGCTTTCCCACTCACTTTGCTTGTCAGGAGCTTGTGAAAGCTGATCGCATGACTCAGGAGCACTGTAAATACATGCCGGTTGCCAAGCATCTGAATTTTGATCATGTCGTAACTGCAACCATTGTAAGTGTGAAAAACAGTCACGGCTCGCTTTTTCTCAATGCTGCTGTAATTTTGAACGATCGCTAAAAGAAGAGTTGTAACTCAAGGACTACTTATATTTATGTATGTGTGTATATATATATGTATGTATATAACCTGTTTCCCTGAAAATAAGACCTATCCTGAAAATAAATCCTAGCGTGGTTTTTACATGTGCCCCTAATATAAGCCCACCCACTCCCAAAATAAGCCCTGGTTAAGAGCCTGCACAGCTAGTTTGCTGCCCATTCCATCTTGTGTTTGAGGTGCTGCGGTCGCAAGGTGAGGTGGGGATGGAGCTGTCCCACCTGCCCCACACTGGCTTACCTCAGGGACCCACAATCCAGACCATCCATGCTCCGACACCTGCTTCACAGCGCAGCACTACCAGCCACATGAAGCAGGAGTCCACATGGCCACCGACCCACTTCTGCTTCCTCACGGCAGCAATGGAGCAGGAGGCCAAGTGTATGTATGTATGTATGTATCTGTGATATATGGGGGATGGTAGAGGACAGGAAGGCCTGGAGGAGTGTTGTCCATGGGGTCGCGATGGGTCGGACATGATTTCACGACTAACAATGTATGTATGTACGTATGTACGTACGTGTGTATAAAACCAGTTTGCTGAGAGAGTACCACCTCCCACTTCCATAGTTCTCTGGATAGAAATCTTGTTGCTGTTAATCGCGAAGTCGTGTCCAACCCATCGCGACCCCATGGACAACATTCCTCCAGGCCTTCCTGTCTTTTACCATCCTCCGGACTCCATTTAAGCTCATTCCAACTGCGTCAGTGACTCCATCCAGCCACCTCATTCTCTGCTGTCCCCTTCTTCTTTTGCCCTCAATCATCCCCAGCATTAGGCTCTTCTCCAATGAGTCATGATAGAAATAGCACTCTTTAGTAATCCAGGTTTGTCCCACTTATTAAAAGCCAAGGTTTCGCATGCCTGGGCACTTTCACTTCATCGCTAGGGATAGGTTAGTTCACATTTTGGTCTCGCAACTGTTAAGCAGTGTTTATAGCTCAATTCTTTACAAACCAGAATAACCCAGAGGTTGAAAAGGATAACTCCAGACTGGGAAGGATCACATTAACTGCTGTTCTTTGGGCTTTGGGATCCAGTACAATCGATCTGAGCTAAAAAGGGAAGGCCTTCTCTACTCCACCTCTGCCCCCCTAACCTTTCTGCATGGCTTTCTTGATCAGCTTTTCCATCTCCAAGGCTTGCGTGTTGTTTGGCTCAGTCTTCAACAGGCCTCGGATGCATTTCAGAGCCTTTTCGTATTCCTGTCGTGGAGAAAGAAAGAGCAGCAGTCACATCCGGGACACCAGTTGAAGTCACGCCGACCCATCGTACGAAAGAAAGGCAGAAACAGATGGATCTTCTCAAATTCTCACAACAATAGGAGGTGGGCAGAGGTAGTCCTCGACTTATGACCACAATTGAGCCCAAACATCTCGGCTGCTAAGTGAGACATTTATAAGCTTTGTCCCATTTTTATGACCTTTCTTGCCACAGTTATTAAGTGAATCACAGCAGTTGTTAAGTTAGTAACACGGCTGTTAAGTGAAGCAAGCTTCCCCACTGACTTCGTTTGTCGGAAGGTTACAAAAGGCAATCACGTGACCCCTGGGACATGGCAACCGTCATAAATACGAGTCAGTTGCAAAGCACCTGAACTTTGATCATGTGCATGCAGGTTGCCACAACGGTCTTAAGAATGAAAATTGGTCGTCACTTTTTTCAGTCCCATTGTAACTTCAGACGGTCACTAAATGAACTGCAGTTAGTGGAGGACAATCTATACAAAGTTTTGGGACTGGAAGCTTGTGAATTCTTAGTTATGGTCAGGAAAGGAAAATACTTCAGGAAAAATATATATTTTATATATAAATATATAATCTATAGTTCCTTAAAATATATATGTACATATACACATACATATGTGTATATATGTGTATGTATATATATACACACACACATATCAATCACATATGCGTCTCTAGATGACTTACCAGAAAATAGATAAATATGGTCATATGTCAAGGACTACCTATTCTTTTTCCTTGATTTTAATGCAGATAGTCTTCGATTTACAGTAGAGCCTCTGATCACGAACACTTCTGATCACGACCAAATCGGATTCCGACCAAAAGATTCACCCCAAATCATTTTTGCCTCGGCCGATTTTCCCTTCTGCGCCATTTTTTTTGTAAGTGCCAAATTTCCAAAATTAGGTTCGGGTCACAATCCAATCGACTTGCGACCAAAGTTATGGAACGAATTATGGTCATGACCAGAGGCTCTACTGCACAGCCATTTGTTTAACATCAGTTCAAAGTTATGAAAGCACTGGGAAAAAAAGCGACTTATATATGCACACTTTGCAGGACTATTGTAATATCCACTTGGACAGGCGATCAAAATTCAGGAGCTTGGCAACTGGCATGTATTTACAATGATTGCTTCATCCCAGGGTCACATGCCTTTGTAAAATGGGGCACAACGCACTTAATAAACGTCTCATTTAGCAACAGAAAAATTGTGGTCGTAAGTCGAGGACTACCTTGTTCACATCAATAGAAAGTCTAAAAGTCCAGTTTGTCTGCCCTCTCCTTAACAAACCGGGAAATGAGGGTGGATCCCTTCTTAGTCGTTCTCCATCCATTATACGGCTGTGGGCTCTGCCCTCTCTTATCTGACCGTTTCCTAGGCAGCAATTCTTTGCCCCATTGCTCAAGGCCATTCTCACCTATTTTTACAGGTAGAGACAATAGGGCAGAGGCGGTCCCCATAAGTAGACAGGTATGAGGATGAAAAGGACAAAAATCAATTTCACCTATGTAATGGTTATGGACACATTCCAAGGAAGGTCTCCAGTGTTACAGAGAGAGAACTCATAGCTGGTTATTAAACACAACGTAATTCTCAATATTCAGAGGCCGGATACCTAAGAATCAAATACAGGTAGTTCTCAGCTTACGAATGAGCCCAAAATTTCCATCTCTAAGCAAGATAGTTGTTAGGTCAGGTTTGCCCCATTTTACGGGCTTTCTTGCCACAGTTAAGTGAATCACTGCAGTTCTTAAGTTAGTAACAGGATTGTTCAGTGGCTTCTCCATTGGTTTTGCTTGTCAGAAGGTCACAAAAAGGGATCAGGTGACCCTGGGACACTGCAACCATCAAAATTATATGCCAGTTGCCAAGCGTCCAAATTTTGGTCATGGGACTATGGGGCATAAATGTGAAAAAAAATCTTAAGTCACTTTTTCCAGTGCCATTTGAACGGTAGCAAAACAGAATTAATAGAATTGGAAGAGACCTTAGAGGTCTTCTAGTCCAATCCCCTGCTCGGGCAGGAAACTCTGTACCAGTGGTGGCTAACCTTTTTGGGCTCTTGTGCCAAAAATTGTGTACATGCTTGCGTGTGCGCACTCAAGTGCCAGCACCAGAAGGCAATGTGCGCTCCCCTTCCCCACGCCCCCTTACCTGCACTGCATTTCTCGGCTGGTTTGAGGCCTTTTTCGGCCTCCCAGAGGCTTGAGCAAAGCCTCTGCAGGCTTTGCAGGCCAAAAACAGGCCCGTTTCATCACTTCCGGTATTTCTGGAAATACAGGAAGTGACGAAACCTATTATTCGTCCTGCAAAGCCTGCAGAGGCTTTCCTCAAGCCTCTGGGAGGCCGAAAAAGGCCTCAAACCGGCTGAATATCAGCTGGGAGGCGTGCACATGCACAGTGTGGTAAGTTTGCCTGCGTCTTGCTTGCTGGCACAAATGACCCTGCATGCAACCTATGACACATGTGCCATAGGTTTACCATCACGGCCCTATACCATTTCAGACAAATGGCTGCCCAAATCTCTTCTTAAAAACTTCCAGTGTTGGAGCACCCAGAACTTCTGGAGGCAAATTGTTCCACTGATTCATTGTTCTAACTGTCAGGAAATTTCTTGCAATGAATGGTTGTGCGAGGTCTTACGACCACTGTTGTTGTGGGAACAAACAAGATGACATTGGTCCAATGTGCCACTGCTGGAACAAAATCCTCAACTACCCAGAACTTGGGCCTAGGAAGACTTCAAGGAAGGCACAGGATACCTTGGCAGACACCCTTCCCAACATGAGCTTTGTAACACTCAATCTCTCCCCCTGGTATGGCCGACAAAGCGAGGGGAGCCTGTGGCTTAGAGGGTAATACATCTACCTAATATATGCAAGTAGGCCAGGTTCAAATCCCAGAAGGGTATGGCTAGCTGATGAGAGCTAAATAGTTTGAAATAGATCTATACTAGTCTCCCTTTAGAGGGACGCGGTGGCTCAGTGGCTAAGACACTGAGCTTGTCAATAAGAAAGGTCGACAGTTTGGCAGTTCGAATCCCTAGCGCCCCATAATGTAGTGAGTTCCCATTACTTGTCTGCAGTTTGAAAGCACATAAAAAATGCAAGTAGAAAAATAGGGGCCACTTTGGTGGGAAGGTAACAGCTTTCCATGCGCCTTCAGTGTTTAGTCATGCCAGCCACATGACCATGGAGCCATCTTCGGACAGCTCTGGCTCTTCAGCTTTGTAACAGAGATGAGCATTGCCCCCTAGAGCTGGAAATGACTAGCAGGTATGTATGTCTCCCTTTATTTCTTTTGACAGTAAACGTAGATTCAGCACAAAAATAGTTCGTGGCAAAAGCAACTGCCTATGAAGGCTCCTGGATTGGTGCTGAAAGGCAAAAACAGAAGCAGTATGCTCCGGCCCATAATTGGGTAGACCAGGTTGCCCTGATAGGCTGGTCCCCACTGGAAAAAACACATGAGGTTCTCCAAATGTTAATAGCTGGGGAACATTGGAGCAATAACCCCAATATATGAGGGAGAGATCATGCTTTTCCATTCTTCCTTTCTGCTTCAGACAAAGAAGACATTGAAGTCTGGCATCCATGTTTTCAAGAGGGCCATCGCTTGCTCACAGGAGGGAGGTTCAGCAGAGAGACAACAACTTCCAGACCATCCCATAATGTTTTTGAGCTGGAGAGGGTTCAATTCAATTCACCTTACCCTGCAATCTTGATAGCTTATCTCTTGCACCACACAGAAGCATCAAAACAAGCCTGGACTTCCTTTCATCAACCGTCCCCTTCCATTCCTGCTCTTAAGGCCGCATCACGTATCCTACACCCGGCTCAAGTGGGATTTCCTCTTGAGAAAAACATGACTAAGGAATGCACTGTTCGCCCATCTGTGCTTTGCACAGATTCCCTCCCTCCCTCCGACTCAGACGTGCTTCTTATCTGCCCTGCTGCCTTGACAACACGCCCAAGGATCGAAGAGTTATGATCATGGCACTGTGGCAGTCCATAAAAAGATAAGAGGATCAGCCAAGACAGATAAGGATGGCCAACACCCTGCTTTCCATGAAGTTTATGAAGCCCAAGATTACTTGTCAAGAGATAAAGCAAGGCCAAGTTAACGAGTCAACCCCAAACACAGCCAAGGTTAGGGGGGGATAGTTACATCCCTCGAGTTTCTCTTTCACAATCCAACCACCTTCCATGTTCCGGAAGACCAGACAAAACAACAGGTGATCCACAAGACCAGGAGATGGGGAAAACCTATTTTCAAAATGCCGGAAGAAAGAAAAGTGTTGAAGGTAGGGGAATAGTTTTAAACATGCCTAATTAGAGGTCTGTTTCGAGGTTAAGGTTAAAAAAAATTAAAAAAAATAAAATTCAGTGCACTGAGGAAAGATTAGTGGAACTTTTCTTTTTCTACCTCACCAAAACCTTTCCAAATGCAAACAGTTCCCAGATCAGTCACTCAATTCAAAATCTATATTGGCTTTTCCCTCAAGGCATTTGGCTAAAGGTAAAAGACAAATCAATCGTGGCCTGGATCAACCAGTCCGTTTGGGGTTGTTTAAAATGACAGAAATGACTCTTGGAAAAAGCACCTGGTGGCAGTTCCCAAAACACAATGTAATCCCAGGACAGGAAGAGAATATCACAAAGACGCTTAAACTGCCTCTATTTTAACTCTCTTTGGCATAAGAAAGAGGGAGCGGCAGTGCCATCCGGCTTTCGAGATCCTGTTACAGGTGGCCCGTGACTTACAACTGCCAATTGAACCCCAATGTTTTTGTTGCTAAGCATGGCAATTGCTAAGTGAGTTCTGTCCCATTTTACAACCTTTCTTGCCACCGTTGCTAAGAGAATTACTGCAGTTGCTAAGTGATTTATGTGGTTGTTAAGTGGATCTGGTTTTACCCATTGACTTTGCTTGTCAAAAGGTCCTTGGGACACATCAATGGTCATAAGCATGAACCAGTTTGCCAAGCACCTGAATTTTGATCATACAATCATGGGAACATTACAAAGGTTGTAACTGTGAAAAAGTTGTAACTCGCTTTTTTTCCTGGTGCTATTGTAACTTAAAATGGTCACTAAATGAACTGTTGTAATTCAAGGACTACCTGTTATTTTAAAAAGGAAAAGATTTCCCTGACTGTCTTGTCTGACTCTAAGGCACGGTGCCCATCTCTGTTTCTTGACCGAGGGAACTAGGGTTGTCTGAGACAATTAGCTTGTATCAATTTTTAAAAAACGGGTTCCAATAAACTTTACAGAATCTGTTTCCGGACCTGGATTACCTTTTATCCTATCTAACCAGGATAAAAAAGATGGGAAGTGAAGAAGAACAAACTGTATGCCAGCTAATCCCAATCTAATGACCCATCCCCCCTTGGTCAACATAGAGAGTTTGAGGGAGACCAAATCATAGAGAGGATTTGAAAAGAGAGGTAAGGATGTGGTCAGCCAAGCATAATTGAGCCAAAGTGGCAAAATGATTAGAAATGCAATATTACAGGTTAACTGTGCCCACTGCCAAGAGTTCGATCCTGACCGGCTCAAGTTTGACTCAGTTTTGCATTCTTCTTCTGATGACCCAGATTGCTGGGGGCAATACAGATAAAACTCAAAAAATTAGAATATCATGCAAAAGTTCATTTATTTCAGTAATGCAACTTAAAAGGTGAAACTAATATATGAGATAGACTCATTACATGCAAAGCAAGATAGTTCAAGCCATGATTTGCCATAATTGTGATGATTATGGCTTACAGCTCATGAAAACCCCAAATCCACAATCTCAGAAAATTAGAAGATTACATGCAATCAATAAAACAAGGATTGTGCATAGAACAATATCGGACCTCTGAAAAGTATAAGCATGCATATGTACTCAGTACTTGGTTTGGGCCCCTTTTGCAGCAATTACTGCCTCAATGTGGCGTGGTATGGAAGCTATCAGCCTGTGGCACTGCTGAGGTGTTATGGAAGACCAGGATGTTTCAATAGCGGCCTTCAGCTCTTCTGCATTTTTCGGTCTCATGTCTCTCATCCTTCTCTTGGCAATGCCCTATAGGTTCTCTATAGGGTTCAGGTCAAGCGAGTTTGCTGGCAAATCAAGCACAGTAATCCCACGGTCATTGAACCAGGTTTTGGTGCTTTTGGCAGTGTGGGCAGGTGCCAAGTCCTGCTGGAAAATGAAGTCAGCATCCCCATAAAGCTCGTCTCATGGAAGGAAGCATGAAGTGCTCCAAAATCTCCTGGTAGACGCTGCGTTGACCCTGGACTTAATGAAGCACAGTGGATCAACACCAGCAGATGACATGGCTCCCCAAATCAACACAGACTGTGGAAACTTCACACTGGACTTCAAGCATCTTGCAGTGTGTGCCTCTCCATTCTTCCTCCAGACTCTGGGTTCTTGGTTTCCAAATGAGATGCAAAAGTTGCTCTCATCAGAAAAGAGGACTTTGGACCACTGAGCAACAGACCAGGTCTGTTTTTCTTTAGCCCAGGTAAGACGCTGCTGACATTTGAAGCCCATGTCCAGGATCCGTCTGTGTGTGGTGGCTCTTGATGCACTGATTCCAGCCTCAGTCCACTCCTTGTGAAAGTCCCCAACACTTTTGAATGGCCTTTTCCTGACAATCCTCTCCAGGCTGCAGTCATCCCTGCTGCTTGTGCACCTTTTCTTCCACACTTTTCCCTTCCACATAACTTTCTATTAATGTGCTTTGATACAGCACTTTGGGAACATCCAACTTCTTTTGCAATTACCTTTTGAGGCTTTCCCTCCTTATGGAGGTGTCAATGATGGTTTTCTGCACAACTGTCAGGTCAGCAGTCTTTCCCATGATTGTGATTCCTACTGAACCAGACTGAGAGACCATTTAAAGGCTCAGAACCCTTTGCAGGTGTTATGGCTTAATTAGCTGATTAGAGTGGGACACTTTGAGCCTAGAATATTGCACCTTTTCATAATATTCTAATTTTCTGAGATTGTGGATTTGGGGTTTTCATGAGCTGTAAGCCATAATCATCACAATTATGGCAAATCATGGCTTGAACTATCTTGCTTTGCATGTAATGAGTCTATCTCATATATTAGTTTCACCTTTTAAGTTGCATTACTGAAATAAATGAACTTTTGCACGATATTCTAATTTTTTGAGTTTCATCTGTATGTTGACTCTGTAAACCACTTCGAGCAGAGGTGTCAAACTCAAGGCCTGTGGGCCAGATACCCAATGCGAAGAGGAAAAATCAGGCCAGCATGGCTTCGGCCCAGTCTACTTAATGCAAAGAGAAAAGATCAGGCCAGCATAGCTTTGGCCCGGTCTACCCAATGGGAAGAGGAAACATGCCAGCAGTTTGGGGAGTGGCATCAAGCTAGCCACGCCCACCCAGTTGGCCACATACCCACACACCCCCAAGATTAATCACAGCCCTGATGCGGCCCCCAATGAAATTGAGTTTGTCATCCCTGGCTTAGAGAGAACTGTAAACCACTGTGAAGTGGTTTATAAAACTAAATGCTATGGCCACTGCTCTTCCAAATCTGCTTTTCCCCCCCAAAAGGCAACCAGACTTCCTTGTGGTTTTTTTTACTTTGAAAATGTTTTGCTTCTCATCTGAGAAGCTTCTTCTGTCAGCCAGGCATCTTTCTCGTGTCCCTCGAAGTGCTCAAAATCGGGAATTCCTCTTTTAAGGGAATGTGATTTCTTCTGGCTTGGGAGTCCCAAACTGCCTTG
Source organism: Naja naja (assembly GCA_009733165.1). NCBI lineage: Eukaryota > Metazoa > Chordata > Lepidosauria > Squamata > Elapidae > Naja > Naja naja. Next base: position 139,936,702 of record CM019155.1, read on the forward strand.
ATTTCAGTCCAATGTCAACCAACTGAAGTTCAGGCACAGCCAGACCCAGAATCAAAACGCCAGCAAATCCAGAAATAGTGGCAAGCAAGGGAAACAAAGAGGGAACTATCCACAAGCTCACCTTCAGCCGGTAATTGGCTACCGCGAGGTAGAACACGTAATCCCTCTGCTCTTCTTTGTTCCCTTTGGGCAACAGTTCTAAAAAAACAAATCAATCAATCAAAGGCAAAGAGAAGAAAAGTGGATGTACTTGAGTTTCTAATACAGGCAGTCCTTGACTTACAACAGTTCGTTTGGTGACCATTCGAAGTTACAACGGCACTGAAAAAAGTGACTTATGACCATTTTTCACGCTTACAACCTTGGCAGCGGGATCAGCTGCAACCATTATAAATATGAACCAGTTACCAAATTTTGATCACGTTACCAAGGAGATGCTGCAACGGTTGTTAAGTGTTTTTAAAAAGGATTATAAGTCACTTTTTTCAGTGCCATTGTGACTTTGAATGATCCCTAAATGAACTGTTGTAAGTCAAGAATTACCAACCTGTATATCCAGGGTGTCAAACTCAAGGCCTGGGGGGCCAGATCCGGCCTGTGCGGTACTTAGATATGGCCCATGGGGTCACCCTGGAAACAGTGAAGGACCAACCCACGGTGCTTCTGCCAGCAAAAACAGGTTCCAGATCTCTGTTTTCTGCTGCCATGGTCTCCTACAACATTCTGTCAGTGAAAATGGAGCTCAGGAGGGTGGGTTCCATTTTTTGCTGGTAGAAGGTTGCAGGAGGCCACGGCAGCCAAAAATGGGAGCCTGTTTTCGCTGGGAGGCACTTGGGCCACCACAGACACCCCCGACATGAGTGACGTCAAGTGGCCATGCCCACCCTGACCACACCCATCCCACCTACCCCACCAAGTCAAACACAACTCTGATGCAGCCCTCAATGAAATCAAGTTTGACACCCCTGCTGTATATGATGAAATTAAACATAATACAAAGAAAGAGGAATCTTTGCCTTCCCTGTTTTTCCCAACAGCAAAGCTGAATCCTTGAGGAATATAAGATGCACACAGGCATAACTTAAATTGAGCCTCCTGGTTCAAGAACATTGTTCTGCTGGGGGAAGGAACACTGAAACGGCGCTACTGCATTACCTTGGATGGCTACTAAATTACAAGTGCCTTTAGTTCAGGGGTCCCCAACTCCCAACCCAGTACCGGGCCATGGCACATTTGGAACTGGGCGGCAGAAGCAGTGGGCAAGCATGCACATGTGCACAGTTCCACTTGTGTGAGCAGCAGGCGAGCGCGCACCTGATGTTCCATTTGTGCAAGGGATGGGCGCACATGCTCACTGTTTGTGCAGACCCATCCACTGTCCTCCTCTCCCCCCAGTCCGCAAAGCCAAAAAGGTTGGGGAACTCTCATTGAGTCCACCTGAATCCAGCTACTGCGGTTAGGACAATACTTTGGCAAGATATATAAATAAATGAAAAGGTGCGTTTTCCTTCCAAACATGGAAGAATCAATTAAGAAGCACAACTCAGTATTTAAAATGCTTTCCCCAAAGTTGTGAAAGAACTAGCAAAACAAAAACAAAAACAGGTTGGTTTAACAGCTGACTCTACGAAACTTAAATTTGTGTTTCCTAGATATCAAAGTTGAGACTTTGCAATAGTGGCGACTATCTGCAACTCAGGTGAAGGTTTGTTCTCCAAGCTTATGGATTAGTTTCTATTGTGTTGAGGATGACCGACATTTGGCTTTTAACTTTATGAGCCTCACCGTATTTACTGTTTGAATAGTGTGGACTTTAGAAGTGATTGACCTTAAGAGTCTCAATATTGAGGGTGAAGGTTCGTTCTCCAAGCTTGTGGGTTGATTTCCTAACATTTCGTTACCAGGATAAGTAACATCTTCAGCAAAGTTTAGGGGATGTTGGCAGGGGTGGGATTCAAAAATCCCAACAACCAGTTCTCTGCCCGGTTACTGGGTGGGCGTGGTGAGGGTGGGTGTGGCCTATCAGAACTTCCGGGAAGGCCATTTTTCACCTTCCGCAGAGTCCGGAGGCTTCCCTTGGGCCTCTGGGAGGGCAAAAACAGCCTTCCCGGGCTTCAGAGGCCTTCTGGAAGCCAGAAACAGGCCTGTTTCCGGACTTCCAGAACTTCTGCGAGGACCGTTTTCACCTTCCCCAAAGTCCAGAGGCTTCTCTCTGGCCTCTGGGAGGGTGAAAACGGCCTCCCCCTGGTTCCAGAGGCCCTCCAGAAGCTAGAAACAGGCCCGTTTCCGGACTTTTGGAACTTCCAGAAGGGCCATTTTTTGCCCTCCCAGAGCCTCTGCGTGTACCCTGCACTTAGCTGAATCCAAAACGGGCTATGTGGAAACTCCTGGAAAGAGAGGGGTGGGGGAAGGGCAGCCAGTCGGTTCAACTATTGGTTTGGCGAACCAGATGTAAATTTAACATCCGGTTCATCCGAACCTGCCCAAACCGGATGAATCCCACCCCTGGATGTCGGTGTCAGTTCTGTTTATAAGGGCTTCAGGTGTGGGTGTGTCAAGTGATGGGTCAGCTGTGAGTCTTGTGATGGGTCTTGTTGATAAGGAGGTTATATCGGTGAGGGTCATTGGGAGATGAACAGCTGGTGGTGGGAGGAATTGCGCGGGTTGATTGAGGGTTAGTGCTGTCTCTGGTTGGCTGTGTGGTTGATTTGGATTCTGAGGGGTTCGTAGGCTGGTTGAATGTCAATGTGTCCCTTGATGGAATTGCTTGTGGAATGCCAGGCTTCGATGAACTCAAATGGTTCACAGCCGACCAAACCTCACTTGACACACCCACATCCGAAGCCCTTATAAACAGAAGAACACTGACACTGACATCCCCTAAACTCTGCTGAAGATGTTACCTAGCCTGGTAATGAGATGTTTGGAAATCAACCAACAAGCTTAGAGAACGAACCTTCACCCTCAAAGCTGAGACTATTAAAGTCAATCACTTCTTCTAAAGTCCACAGTATTCAACAGTAAATATGGTGAGGCTCATAAAATTAAATGCCAAATATCCGTCGTTCTCAACAAAATGTCCCCTGTTGAGAGCCAAGCATTGCTATTTCTTCAGAAATAGCACCTTGTTTGAAATGTATCAGGTCTGAAACTATGTTCTTCACAAATTAGTACATTTCTACAAAATCAGTATCTTTTTTTCCCTACAATAATCCTTGGCCCCCATTTCTAAAAGAGGCAGGTGTCCCCAGACAGACAGCCTTCCGTTTGGTTGAGAAGTGTACAGGCAACTCCTCAACTTACAACTGAGTCAAAAATTTACATTGCTAAGTGAGAAATTAGTTCAGTGCATCTTGCCCTGTTTTACAACCTTGGTCGCCCCATTTGTTAAGTGAATGAGTGTGGTTCTTAAATCAGTGACACGGTTGTTGAGTGATTCTGGTTTTCCTGTCGAGTTTGCTTGCCAGAAGGTCGCAAAAGGGGAGTCACATGATTCCAGATACACGGCAACTGTCATAAATGTGAGTCAGCTGTCAAGCATCTGAATGTAAATCACCTGGCCGTGGGGATGCTGCAATGGTCGTACGTGTGAAAAATGGCCATAAGCCACTTTTTTCAGTGATGTTCTAAGTTTGGATGGTCACTAAACAGTCATAAATTGAGGACCACCTGTATCATCTTCTTTTAATGACCCCATAACCCCTTGTGGGGTAGAGTCTGGGCAATTGAATGGAGCTGAGTGCTTACTAGCCAGATGCCTTTCTTGTCACCAGTGCGGAGGTTTTTTTTCAAGCAGATATATTCTCATTGTGCCCAGAGAGAGAAATACCTACCACTACCTAGGATTGAACTCACCTGTATGTAGTTCCAAAATTAACATTGGTCACTTCAGTTAGAGAGTGGCAAAAGCTCTTAAGCTCCCTACCACTGCAGTGGAGTGTGTCATGTGTGAAAGATTAGTGAGAATGTCTGCACTGGAGAATGGATCATTCCCCTCCCCCCGCCCCCATAACTGCCTTTCAATCCTTTGCCATATCCATAAGGCCTAACAGGTGACAACATTATTCAGATTATGAAAGGAAATACAGGGATTTATTCTTAATTGATTGCGCATGTCCAAGATGGAGGGCGAACGCTGAGACGGCTCCAGGGGATCTGTGTTTGGTTTGGCAAGGGGTGCCGATGGGGACTTCCTGGATGCCCCTTTCCCCACCTGGATTTTGTGGGAGAGTCCGGGTGCGGAGCTGGGCGGATTGCGAGTCAGCTGGGTGGTCGGCGAGTCGCCGTTTGGGCTTTCGAGCTCGCCGACTTCACCCCTGGCTGGAGATGTGGCGCTGCCGGCGGCTGGAGACGGGCCTGGCGGCTTCTCCGGCGGCTTTCCTGGCGGCTCTCCTTGTGGCTGCGGCGGCTGAGACGACTTTTCTGGCGGCTACGGCGGCTGCAGGGATGTGCCTGCGGTGCTGCTGGAGGGGCAAGTTGAGCGGCGGGGATGTGGACCCCAGCCTTTTCGCTGGCAGCGGCAGCTGGAGCAGCGGGGGCAGCGACGTTGGCTGCCTTGATGGAGGCTCCGGCTATGGATTTTGTCGGTTGGAATGGCTGTGATATCGATGGTGGAGGCTGCGGAGAGGAGGGAGGCAGCGGCCATTCAAGGATGGATTCCGGCCGTGATGGTGAGCTCTGCGGCCTTGGTGGCCTGACTGTTTGCGAGGCCGCAAAGGCTGCACCAGCTGGAATCATGGCACAAGTGGTGGCAAGTCTGGAGGCTGCCACTGTGGACTCCTGGGCCAACCAGCGAGCCCCTGGATTGTTTGGGGGGCATTTGTGGTGGTCCAGGCCCAGACCCTTGAACATTGTTCCGGCTCTTCCTCTTCCAGTGGCTGGACTGAACTTAACCAGGAATCCTGGTCCCATTGGGTTCCATCAGGTTCCTGGTTTTATTGGATGTTGGCTGGGTCGGGTGGGCTGTGATTTGCCTAGCGGGGGATGGAACAGACATTCCCCTGCGGTTGGCTATTTTCTGTGGCCCTGGACCCTGCCTTCGGTGAGGAGCCTGATGCTTAGGCTCCTCTGGATCTCCCGCCTATTGAATTGGATGGTGCTATGCTGGTTCACTACTGCCGTTTTTATGCAAACTCGACCGCCTGGCCCCCCCTCCCTATTGCTACGGACTTTTGTGGAGGTATCCATCATCTCTATCCAATGGCCACAGTCCTTAATCATCATCTGGACCTCTCCCTTTACCAGGACTTTGATTGGACAGGTCCCATTGTTGTGTGAGGACGATGGGAGGACTATCCCTCTACTGTGAGAGAGTAGAGGGATTTAACATGGGACCCTACAGTTTTTTTAGTTGTTTGGTTTGCCGCAGTGAGAGAGCGGCTGCCATTTATTGCCATCTCCGGCCCCTGAACGGGTGTGAGAGACCGTTTATGAGACTGGAACTCTTGATTACTGTTGCCTGTACCCTTCTTTTCTCCATTGGATATTTTTAACATCTTCACCCAGTTATGTAATGACACACTTTACCCTGACCCCTTATGAATTTTGTCAACTATTGTCATGGGACCTTACCGCCGAACTGTGGGCACTCAGGACTGCTTCTGTCCTGAGTTGGCCCAGTGGACTGTCGACAGCTTACCTTGATGACGGATCCTGGGATCCTGAGAGGTGGCATGCTGCAATCAATGGGCCAAATTCTAAATTAAGAGTTAAGGGTCGAATCTTAAAATTTTAATTCGTTGTTTTAAAGGGTTAGGGACGGGGCGGGGTGGAGGGGTCATTTTGCAGCCCGGGGCGCGGTGGGGGTTGGGGGCCGGCAGGGCTCCGGGCCCGGGATGGGGCTACATTCCCAGGGTGGTCGGGATTGGAAGAGGATCGACGAGGTAGGGCCATATCAGGTTAGGGAGAGCGCGACCACACTTAAGGCGCGCCCCCGACCCTATGGCCTCTCCCGAGGGGCAATGGAATTGGGATCCCTGGGCTTAGGTTGGTGTATTTTAATGCCAGGTCTGTGGTTAATAAGTCCTCCCTCCTCCGGGAGACCATTGAGGAGAAGGCTGACCTGGCTTGCATCACTGAGACCTGGTTGGGCCCAGAGGGGGTGTCCTCTGGTTGATTTATGCCCACCAGGTTTTGGTTTTGCACCGCCACGGCCCAGGGTAGGGGTGGGGGTGGCCGTGGTTATTCGGGAGACCTTGTTTCCAGGGAGGTCTCTGTTGCAGAGATAGGCGGAGTGAGATTCTCCTCCTGAGATGGGGGCCTAATGGGCGGTGGGCTTGTTGCTAGCATACCTTTCCCCAGCTGTGTGGCAGCTGCCCTGCCTGGGCTTCTTGATCTCCTCTCCGGGTGGCGGTGGAGCTCCCGGACCTTATGGTCCTGGGGACTTCAACCTGCCTTCCCTGGGGGGCAGGAATTCATGGCTTCTATGGAGGCCATGGGCCTGACCCAACTGATTCAAGGCCCTACTCATGGAGGGGAAATACTCTTGACCTGGTTTTTGTCTCTGAACAGTGGCGAGTGACAGAGGGCAGGTCACTATTACGACTTTGCCCGTTCCATGGTCTGATCACTATCTCCCACGGCTGGTCTTCCAACAGGCCATCCCCACTGCTGGGATGAGGAGCCACTTAGATGGTTCCGCCCCAGGCCTGATGGACCCTGAGAGGTTCCAGGCAGAACTGGGGTTTTTCCTACTTCCCTTGCTCACAGCTCTGCCGAGGATCTGGCAATAGCCTGGCAACGGGCTGCGCCAGAGGCCCTCGAGAGGGTTGTCCCCATGCGCCCCTTACGCCGTGGATCCCGGTTTGCCCCTTGGTATACTGAGGAGCTCTGGGGATGAAGCGCCGTCAAGGGGTTTAGAGCAGCTAGGTGGAGTTCCCGCTCCCCCACCGAGCCCAGCTAAGAGCCTTTATTAGGACTTACCTGGGAGCTATGAGAGAGGCGAGAAGATCTTATCTCTCCACTTTCATAGCCCCCACAGATAATCGCCCGCCGCCTGTTTCGGGTTACTCGCCCCCCTCCTTCACTCAGAGGGGGGCCGGACCCATGGGGGTAAGGCTGAGGCATTTGTTCAATATCTGTCGGATAAGATTGCTCGTATTTGGGACGGGTTACCCTCCGATTTGCAGTGGTCTGGGGAAGGGGTGCAGGAGTCTGGCTATTGTTATCTGGGATGAGTTCGATCCGGTTTCCGAGGATGAAGTGGACAGGATCATGCGGCAAATGAGTTCCACCACATGTTTGTTGGACCCATGTCCCTCCTGGCTGGCTTATGCCGCCAGGGAGGTCACCTCGTTGGCTCCGGCAGTTATCAACGCTTTAAGGGAGGGTGTCTTTCCCGCCGAGGGTGAGACCCTCCTGAAGAAGCCTGCCCTGGACCTGACTGTGTTAGACAACTTTGTTCAGTCTCCAACCTTCGCTTTTTAAGGTTGTTGAGAGTGTGGTGGCTCAGCAGGTTCCGCTTTTCCTGGATGAAGCGGACTACCTAGATCCGTATCAATCGGGCTTCCGACCGGTTACAGCACGGAGACGGCATTGGTCGCTGATGGATGATCTCTGGAGGGCTCGGGATAGGGTTTTTCCTCTGTCCTGGTCCTATTAGACCTCTCAGCGGCTTTCGATACCATCGACCATGGTATCCTTTGCCGCCTTGAGGGGTTGGGAGTGGGGGCACCGTTCTTCGGTGGTTCTCCTCCTACCTCTCGGGCGGTCGCAATCGTGTTGGCGGGGGTTAGGTTGTCCCCTAGGGTGCTCTCTTGTGGGGTCCCTCAGGGTCGGTCCTTTTCCCCTTTTATTTAACATCTATGAAGCCGCTGGGTGAGATCATCCGTGGTTTTGGGGTGAAATTCCATCAGTACGCTGATGATACTCAGCTGTACATTTCCACCCCAGACCAGATCAGTGATGCCCTCTCCCTGATGACTCAGTGTTTGGATGCAGTACGAACTGGATGAGCGGGAACATGCTTCGACTCAACCCGCCAAGACTGAGTGGCTGTGCATATCGGCGCCCCGCCCAGTCAGGATTATCCATCTTTGGCCATAGGGGGAAGTGTTACCCCTGTGGATAGGGCGCTGAATCTGGGGGTCCTCCTGGATGTACGGCCCGTTGAGGATCAGGTGGGGCCGCTGCAGGGGGCCTTTGCCCAGCTCCGCCTTGTTCGACAACTTCGCCCTTTTCTGGACCGGATGCCCTGCGACGGTCACTCATGCCCTTGTTACCTCTAGGCTCGACTACTGCAACGCTTCTATCTGGGACTGCCCTTGCATACCATCCGAGATTGCAGCTGGTGCAGAATGCGGTGGCTGGGTGGTGATGGGAGTTACCCGTTCTCCCATACAACCCTCCTGCGCTGCCTGCATTGGTTGCCGGTTGCGCCCGGTGAGATTCAAGGTTTTGTGTTAACATACAAAGTCCTTCATGACATGGGTCCTCAATACTTAAGGGAGCGCTTCTTCCAATATCAAATACCGGTCGCCCTGTGCGAGCCCATAGGCAAGGACTCCTCGGGTCCCGTCCGGCGGCCAATGCCGCTGGCGGTTCCCCGACGACAAGCCTTTTCTGTCGCGGCCCCTGACCTCTGGAATCAACTGCCTTTGGAGCTCCGCCTGGCCCCTGACCTCCGCACCTTTCGCCGTGAGTTAAAGACCTGGTTATTTGACCAACCCGGCTGTGACCCCTTTGGGGAGGGATGGTTTTAAGGTTTTATAATGTTTGGACTTATAATCTAATTTAATCGTTTTTTAAGTATTTATTGTTTCCTTTAGTTGTAAGCCACCCCGAGTCTTCGGAGATGGGGCGGCATATAAGTTCAAATAAAATAAATAAAAGAAAGAAAGAAAGGGTTTCATAAAGCAGATCAAAGGAGCCACTTTGCAGCTGGTCTAAAGCTCACCTTCCAAAAGGACAATGCCCTTTTTGATGTCCTCATTGTATTTGCTGCGGATCAGGCACCAAGCATACTCGAACTGTGTTCCTTTGGAGATGTTGCCTGAGCTTTGCTCAGAATTGAACTTCTTCTCGAATCTCTGGAGAGAACAGAAAAGAGAAAGGCTTAATGGATGGTAAGGAAGTCCACCTGCAAACTACAATTGCCGGTAGCCATCATCGCCCCCAAAACCATCTATTCTACACAGGCATAGGAAGTTTCCTTACATTGCTTATATAATAATTCGTCCACTGTCCTTATCACAGCAGGTCTCTCTCCTTGCTTTATACAAGAGCCTTCTGCAACACCATCCCTTCTAGCTGTGATTTTTAAGTCATCATCTTCTTTCTGGGCAACTGAATGGAGCTGAGTGTTTACTGGCCGGATGCCTTTCCTGTCACCAATGTAGAGTTTTGTTCAGCAGATATATTCTCATTGTGCCCAGAGAGAAAAATAACTGCCCCCAGCTAGGATCGAACTCACAGCTTCCTGATTGTGAGGTGAGAGCTACACCTCTAGGCCATTGCACTACTCTGTGATTTGTAAGTAAACCCATCATATTCAATGATGGCCAGGCTAGAAGAAACTTCTGGAAAAAACCCCGCTGGGAAAGTCTGCGCTACTAGAACCTTGCTAAGTAGACTACAACAATTCATTTAGTGACCATTTAGCACTAATTTTCTGTTCGATTTGTGTTTTCCAGCTGGATGAGAATTAAGTCATTTACCAAAATGAAGGGTACATAAACCCACAGGAAAAATAAACCCATTGGAAAAATTATTTTATCTATTGTATACAGGCAGTGCTTGACTTACAACTGTTTGTTTAGTGATCATTCAAAGTTACGACACCACTGAAAAAAAGTCACTTAGGTCTGTTTTTCCACTTACAACCGTGGCAGCATCCCCAAGGTCATGTGATCAAAATTCAGATGCTTGCCAAGTGATTCATGTTAATGACAGTTGGGAGCATCACATGGTCATCTTTTGAGGTCTCCTGACAAGCAAAGTCAATGGGGAAGCCAGATTCACTTAACGACCATATGACTAACTTAATGGCAGTGATTCACTTAACAACTATGGCAAGAAAGGTCATAAAATGGGGCAAAACTCACTTAACAAATGTTTCACTTAGAGACTCTAATTTGGGGCTCAACTGTGGTCAAGGACTACCTGTAAAAAAATTTAAAAATGGCCCCTTCACCTCCTGAAGTTTGCCTTGTTTTTCATCTATGGAGCCTATGCAGGAAAGTCTTTGCGCCCTCTACTGGGGAAGAAAAAGCTGCAATTTTCTTATTTTGTGATCATTATTTTGCCTTTCCCAAACAGTAAATGAAATAAAACGAAGAGAAAAATATATATATAAGTGGTCCTTCTCTCTGTAAGAGAGGCCAATTCTTCAAAGCCAGCAAATAGCTTTGGAGAGTCTTCCAGCTAATTACAATTTCTCACCTCCCTGTTTTAGCATGCTATGTCATTCTCACTGCTGTGCAGTTTAGCCTGCTGGGCCATTCTCATTGGTGGTTCAGAGCCCAGGAACCCCAAGATAAGGCAGGTAGTCTTTGACTTACGATTACAACGGAACCCAAAAATTCCCATTGCAAACTGAGGCGGTGGTTAAGTGAATTTTGCCCCAACTTTCTTGCCCCAGTTGCTAAGTGAATCATTGCAGTTAGCAGCAGGGTTGTTATATGAATCAGGTTCCCCCCCCCCCCAGGGACACTGTAACCGTCATAAATGCCAAGCAGTTGAATTTTGATCATGTGACCATGGGGATGGGGCAAGGGTTATGAGGAAAACAGACTTAAGTCCCTTTTTTTCAGCGCCATTGTAGCTTTGGAAAGTCACTTAAAGAACAACCTGTCAATAGAGAAAAGCTGAAAGCATCTTTAGATTCATTTTTTGGCTCACATAAGGTACCAAATGGGGCCCTCATGCAAATAAAATGAGGGGAAAAGAAAGAGAAACCACATCAACTCAGGAGGCAGCATGATAAAATACAGATAGTCCTTAACTTACAACACCATGGAGCCCAAAATTTTTGTTGCCCAGTGAAACATTGGTAAAGCAGATTTTCCCTCCATTTTACAACCTTTCTGTGCCCTAAATCACTGCAATTGTCAAGTTAGTCACATGGTTGTTAAGTGAATCTGGCTTTTCTCTTGACTTTGCTTGCCAGGAGTCACCCAAAAAGTGAACATGTGACCCTGGGACGCTGCAACCATCGTAAATGTGAGTCGGCTGCTTAGCATCTGATTTTTGATCACATAACTATGTGGATACTGCCACGGTCGTGTAAAAAACAGTCATGTCACTTTTTCAGTGGTGTTGTGGCTTGGAATGGTCACTAAGTGAACTGTTGTAACTCAAGGACTACTTACAAAGGCTAAATGTAACAAGCATTGTGTGGGCACCCTTCTCCCAAACAACTTGGTCCACCTTCTCTAACTGAGAGGGAGAAGTCCATGTTTTGCAAACTTGTCCTCCTCCTCTGCTTCATCTTAAGCTTAGGTGGTCTTCGACTTACAACCACGAGCCCAAAATTGCTGTTGCTAAGCAAGACATCTGTGAAACGAGTTGCCCCCTCTCCCCCGCTTTTCTACAACCTTTCTTGCAACCTTTGTTACAGTTTTACGACCTTTCTTGCAACTGTTAAGTGAACCGCTGCCGTTATTAAGTTAGTAATGTGGCTGTTAAATGCACCTGGCTTCCCCCATTGACTTTGCTTGTCAGAAGGTCGCAAAAAGGGATCACAAGACACTGCAGCTGTCATAAATATGAACCAGTTGCCAAGCATCTGAATTTTGATCACATGACCATGGGGATGCTGCAATGGTCGTAACTGTGAAAAATGGCTGTAAGTCGATTTTTTTTCCAGCGCTGTTGCCCCTTCAAACCGTCATTAAACCAATGATGTAAGCCAAGGACTATCTGTATTCTGAAGGAAACTATTCCTTGTGGTGAAGGAGAGCTGGCACTTAATTATCTTTCTAAAACTAAGGCTGGGTTGCAAATATTTTCAATTAATGCAGAGCAGCACATGTCCATGTTTGAAAATCAGGTAACACAACGATTCCCAAGGCCAGCCAAGGACCCAACAGACTGCCAGAGTGGGGGAAAATGATCTTTTGGATCTCTTATGAAGGATTATGGGAGAACTCACAGTGAATAAAAATTGATTTTAAAAAAAATGAAAAATCAATTTTTTTTATTTAACTCGGATTTTTTAAATCAAATTTATTTTAATAAAATGCTTTTGGAGTAAAAATCTATCTAAAGATAGTTTTCTATTTAAGAGACATTAATAATTTAGTTCATTCAGCATGAAATGGAGCTTAGTTATGTAGCACAAGGCTGTATATTCTGCAAAATTGGGATTGTCGGTGAGTCAACCACAGGTTAGAGGAGGAGCCACTGCAGGACAGAGATGACAGTTGCTCTCTAAAAATTAGGATTTAAATCGAGTTGATTTAAATCAAGCCTTTTTACTAACGATTTAAATTGTGACTTAAATCAAATCCACCCTGAGAAAACTGCAGAGACAAAGGCATGCACACCCAGGTACCACAGTGTGTGTGTGTGTGAGAGAGAGAGAGAGGGGGGGCTTTGCTGCCATGCGCAAAACAGTGGGAGTTTTTGTTTGTTTGTCTGAGGTGGTCAGGCCCACAACTGTACGTTCAAGCCGATGATAGCTGCCGCCATAAAGAAGAATCCAAGGGAATTTTTTTTCACTCCAGTCTTCATGCACAAAGGTCCTTTTGACCTCAACTGTGGGAAGAAATGGTCAGCTACATTCCTTTCAACGAAGGCCTCAGAAGTGTTTTGAAAGCCCTCAGGCACAGCTCTAACTGGGTTGAGGAGAACATGGTGATCTTTCGTGGAGAGATTACTGGGATGGTGTGACGTCTCCCCAGCCTGCTTGAAAAACCCGTGTTGGCTAAAAATACCCACTCAAAATCTCCTTTGCCCTAAAGCATCCCTTTCATTCATGGGGGGGGGGGGTTGTTAATGGAAATGGGAACCTGTTTAAACAATATTGTCATTGCAACACCATCACTTCAAGGTCTGGAAACGCTAAAGGAAGCCAAAATAAACCTTAAAATAGGACAATGCCTCTTGGACAGAATGAAGCCTGTGGGACTTTCTATCAAAAAATTGGCAGTCGGATGCCTCTGGGACTACACAATGTTGTAGTTGGAGTCCAAAAGCAACAATGGTAAACTTAGCCCTTCTCATAAAAAGGGTATTCTCTTTTAAATTGAGTTCAGCTCTTCGTGCATGGATGTTATGTACACATCCCTGTGGTTTTCTTGATTTTCCATGGCTTCTTCTCAGGTGGTTTTTCAACTTCCCGGACCAGACATACCTGAAGACCAAGTTAAATCTTGCACAGCAATCTAAGAAGACTACAAATCAGTTAATATAGATCTGCTGAGCAAATTCACCATAAATATGTGATGTAAATGTAATACACAGAACTGAAACGAAATTCAGGAGCAAGCAATTAATAACCTGCAGGTGTTCTGGACAGTTGCCACAATAATGTATTAGCGTTTTTTTTAATCCTGCCTTTATTACTTTAACTCAAGGTGGAAAACATAGATAATATTTCTTCCTTCTGTTTTCCTCACAACTATGCTGTGAGGTGTATTGGGCTGAGTGTGTGTGATGGGCACAAAGTCACCCCACTGGATTTCACGCCTAAAGCAGGACTAGAACTCACATTCGTCTGGTGATTAGCCCAAAGTTACCCAGCCAGGTTCATGCCAAAGGTGGGACATTCTCTTGGTGATTGGCCCAAAACCACCCAGGCAGCTTTCATGCCAAGGTGGGAATAGAACTCATTGGGGGGTGGAGGTGTGATTTTATTATATTAATTTATTTGATTCTTGTTATTAGTTTTATTGTTTTTGATGTAGTTTTGATGTAGTTTTGTAAGCCGCCTTGAGTTGCCTTGGGCGAATAGGCGACAATATAAATTCAATAAACAAACAAACATACATACATACATACATATATACAAACGAACAAACAAACAAACAAATAATTTTCCTGGTGATTGGCTCAAAGTTATGTCTAAGGTGGTCCAAAATCACCCAGCCAGCTTTCATGCCTAACGTGGGACTAAAACTCACAGTCACATGGTTTCTAACCTGGAATCTTTAATCACTAGGCAAAACTGACTCAATCTGCCAAATAGCTGGAGCTGAAGAGCCAAATAGTCTCAACTGAAGAGCCAGTAGTTAAGATTTTGGACTGGCACTGGCAACTCAGGTTCAAATTCAGGAAAACTCTGTCATGAGAACTTACTGGGTGACTGTTACTTTCTCCCACTCAACCTATATCACAAGGTTGTTGTTGGGAAAATTTAGAGGAACAAAAAGTATGTAAATCATCTTGAGTCCATGGAGGAAAGCTGGGATATAAATCTTATGAGTAAATGAAATACAAAACATTTGGAAGGCACCAAGAAGCATATTATTGAGTTCATAGATACTATCATTGCAAACATCTGTCACATTTCTTAGACTGTAGTGAAATAATGAAACTGCAAAAACTCACCTGAAAAATAACCTAAAGCTAAACATTTTGTCTATTGTATATACTGAGCTATAATGCTCATACTGTAAATACAGTAAAAAGTAGAGTTCTAAAGTAGAGTTCATTGAAATAATTGGCTGCCCTCTAGTGGAACTGTCTCACTTCCTACTTTTAAAAAAAAGTTTAAACATTCAGGTTTTTAACATTTAGCATTCAGAATTGTTTTCCTGCGCCTCAGTGTCTTTCTGTTCTGCTTAAAATTTTTAAATTAAAAAATCCAAATTCTCACTGTCATTCTGATCAAATTCAACAGATAAAGCTCTTTGATCTATGCATCATTGCCCTACACTGTAGGAGTAGCTGCCTATGAGCAAGTATACGGCTAATATTAGGTTATACACATGGCTGAATACGGGATAATTTAAAGCTGGGCTTTGAAAAACGAATTGGAGAATGCTTCCTAGGGAAATAAATCTTCCAATTCATCCTGTAATTGAGGTTAATTTCTTTCTATCTATTAAAAAACAAAGTGGCAAAAAAACAACCCAAACCAACTAATCCTGTACTTTTCCCATCAATAACTTAGATTCAGTTGATTAAGGAACATCCCAAACCTCACAGGAAAGAATTCAGGTGACTTTCAAATGTCTTCTGAGCACTATTGAATGACACTACTTGCTGACACAAGTAATTATTATTTTTATTTGGTTGCTAGTGAACTACCGTGTTTCCCTGAAAATAAAACCCTGTCTTATATTTTTGTTGCCACCAAAAAAGGCACCAGGTCTTATTTTGGGGGATGTCATCCACTGACTAACCTCACTTGCACATGTTGCCTTTTCGCTGTCAGAGGCCTTCAGAAACTTCTTCTTCTGCAGCTGGCAAGGCTTTCCTGAAGGTCTCTGCAGCTGATAACAGAGGTCCGGATTGATCTGGAGCTTTGTTATCAGCTACAGAGGCCTTCAGGAAAGCCTTGCCAGACTTGCCGGCTGCAGAAGAAATGGGCTGGCGAGGCAGGTGACAGGGGTGTCAAGGCCTGGCTACAACTGTCCAAAGGTAAATAGTAGAGCAGCTCAACCCCTTCATCCCCACCTAGCTTAACTTTTACCCCTGCACACTGGAGTGGGTGGGATCTTACAGTAATTAAGGATTATTTTTGGGGTAGGGCTTATATTGGGCTCACATGTAAAAATAAAGCTAGGTCTTACTTTCAGAGTAGGTCGTATTTTAGGGGAAACGGTAATAAGAGATGCATGGTATAATTTGTGTTTGCAATGCACAATGCACTGAGGCTGGGGTCCCCAACGCCTGGACCACAGCCCATTATCATGGATATTTGGAACTGGGCCATGCAACTGGTTGGCTGGTGAACACATAAGCACAGCCTGACTTACATGAGTGGTAGGCTGACATTTGTGCACATGTGCACACAGCTCAACTTACGCAAGTTGAGCTGCATACGCGTGCAGGCTAGCCCGCTGCTCGCACAACCTGGTTCCCTTCTACCCCCCCACTCCACCAGCCGAGCCACTAAGTTGCAATATTGGGGACCACTGCAATAAGGCACATATTCTAACTTGTTGCACCAGTGTTGTCAATGAGGAAAAATCCAATATAAATTGACAGCTTGGCCCTAAATCCTTTGCAACAAGTAGGAAGAACATGGCAGTCATGCAGAAGTTTCCCTAGTATAATTAAGCAGTTAGTAATTTCTCGAGAAAAAAACAACTATAAAAAGAAAATACCGTGTTCCCCCGAAAATAAGACCTACCCCGAAAGTAAGACCTAGCACTATTTTCTAAATCTGCCCTAATGTAAGACCTACCCCGAAAATAAGACCTAGTCTAAATCTCCAGTTCCAGGAAGACTTTTCAGGAGCAACGTGCACCCGAAACACCCCCTACACACTCACACCCACTATTTGGCACCATAAATATATAAGACCTACCCCGAAAATAAGACCTAGTGTGTATTTGGGAGCCAAAAAAAATATAAGACAGTGTCTTATTTTCGGGGAAACACGGTATGCTTATAAATTTCTAGCAGAGATGGTTGAAGGAATCAAACATGGCTCTGATGTATATTTGGCACTTCGTGCTGCAGCATGTTATCTCTTTTCAATTGCACCATACTGAAATACAAAAGCCAGGAGAATGTGCACATCGCTTTTGCACCATACTTAGTGCACACGTAGTATGTACACACTGTGGTGTAATCTCAACCATCAGAGCGATGTGTTTAGTTTTAACAATGTGAGCATATCAGTTGTCAGAAAGTTGACCAGCTACTGACACTGATCTAATTCAGCCTCAGCATATGAATTTGGATGCAAAGGAACCAAGCAATAAAAGAATCCCTTGTCCATCTCCACTCACATTTAATATGCATTTTTCTTTTTCTAATTCCAGGCTATAGGGGGAAAAAGCAGGTTTGATCAGGGAAATGCTAGGCACTGACTTTTGCTGAAGAGGTTGCTAGTACAGGTAGTCCTCAAGTTACGACCACAATTGAGCCCAAAATTTATGTGGCTAAGTGAAACACTTGCTACATTAGTTTTGCCCCATTTTACAACTTTTCTTGCCACTGTTGTTAAGTGAATCATTGCATTTGGTAGGCTAGTAACACGGTTGTTAAGGGAATCTCGTTTTCCCTTTGACTTTGCTTCTCAGAGGGTCACAAAAGTGGATCACACGACCCCCAGGACCCTGCAACCATCATAAATATGAACCAGTTGCCAAGCATCTGAATTTTGATCACATGATCCTTGGTATGCTGGAAAGGTTGTAACTGTGAAAAATGGTTGTAAGTGTGAAAAAGGCTATGTCACTTTTTTCAGTGTCGTTGTAACTTTGAATGGTCACTAAATGAACTGCTGTAAGTTGAGGACTACCTATATTTTGTATGTTTGCCGCCTTGAGTTGCTTATAAAGAAATAAAGGTGAGATAAAAATCCAATAAATAAATAAGTAAAATAAACTAATTGCTTAAGATTAGGAAAGCCTCTGCATGTCTATTCTGTCCATCCTACAAGTTGTAAATGATTTAGGACCAGCCTCTCAATTCACATCGGATTTCTTCTCACTTATGGCACCCATGCAGCAACTTAGAATATATCCCATGCTTTCTTGCACAGCAAAACAGAAATGGTACACAGGGGAAAATACAGATAGTCTTCGACTTACGACCACAATTAATCCCATTTCTGTTGCTAAGTGAGACAGTTGTTAAGTGAATTTTGCATTTTATGATCTTGCATTTTTTAATTTTGCATTTTATGATCTTTCCTACAATGGTTGTTAAGTGAATAACTATAAAATTACTATCAAAGCTGTTAAGTGAACCTAGCTTTTCCATTTACTTTGCTTGCCAGAAGGTTGCAAAACATGGCCACATGGCCTCAGGACATCACAACTGTCGTAAGTATGAGCCAGCTGCCAAAAATCTGAATTTTGATCATGTGACCACGGGGACACTGTAAGGGTTGTTAAGTGTGAAAAATGGCCAGGTCACTTTTTGCCGTGCCGGCGTAACTTTGAACGGTCGCTAAGTGAACTGTTGTAAACCGATGGCTACCTGTAAATCAAAAGGGAAGGACAATAAAAAGAAGCCCCCAGAGAAGAAAAAGGGGGGAGAAGAGTTCCCTGGAAAGGAATAAAGGACTAAACACATTTGAAAGCCTTATAAAAAGGTTAAGCAGAAACATACTTAATCCTAAGAGGCCCATGAGGACATCTAGTCGAGCCCAACGACCAAACGAGCAAGGATAGCCCTGCTGGGACTTTTGAAAATACATCTTTTTAACATTTATATTTTTATTGTGTTTTATTACTAATCTAGGAGAAATGTTAATAATATAATGCTAGCCCGTGTATGATATGCTACATAAACAGCCCTGCTGGACCCCAAGACCAGAATTTCCCCAGGGAGGGAGTGGCTGGAAGGGGACACCCAACCTTCCACTCCCTCGTTTTACATCTTAGCCACCAAAGGTAGACAGCTCTTGAACTCGAAGACCTCCCTCGGCCACGCTGGTTCAGGACCAGGCAAGTGTCACTCACTTTTAGATCCTCCGACGCCACCACTTCGCTCAGTACCGACTCCATCACGCCTAAACACGGAAACGGCCGCGAGACGGAAGCGGAAGTCCTACCTTGCCTTTAGACCTAGAGTCTCTCCTACCCTCATTTCTATGGTAAGGCTTTCTCGCCACCTATCCAAGCTTCCAGGGTTTTTCAGCTAAGTCTATGCGGCGTCTTCCGGTGGAAAAAGCCGGAAGTCGGTCGAGAGAGGGCTTTCTGCTGCTATGGCAACGCCAAGAGCGAACCGCTAATAATCAAGCAGCCTACGCTAGGACTTCAACTCCCATCAGCCTCTGCGGCTCGGATAGGTTCTATTGTAAACTTCATGAAATAAAGTGGTCTAGCCTCGCTGCTTAGGGAATAGACCAAAGAGCAGCACAAGGCAGCCTGGCCAAATGGAATGACATATTATGGATGGAATGGGACGGGTAGAGACTAGATTTTCCAAAAGATTTAATCCACAAATTAGGGAATAAACCATCATAGGTTGAGATTGTGTAATGTGCTAAACCAAAGGTTCTCAAATCTTGGCCACCTGAAGAGGGGTGGACTTCAATTCCCAGAATTCCCCAGCCAGCTGTGCTGGCAGGGGAATTCTGGGAGTTGAAGTCCACGCCTCCTCAAGCGACCAAGGTTGAAAACACTGCACTAAGGCATAAACCATGGTTTACAAAGGATGCCAGCTATGGAATTCTGAGAGTTAAAAGTCCACATGGCTAAGGTTGAGAAACACTGTACTAAGCCATAATTCATGGTTTACAAAGGATGCTGGCTGTGGAATTCTGGGAGTTGAAGTCCACATCTCTTAAAAGATGCTGAGGTTGAGAAACACTGTCCTACTGTAACAGGGTGATCATTTGTGGAGTGAAGAAATGATCCTCTGTCTACTAGTCTAATAGCATGCAGCAATAGAGAATACAGGTAGTCTTTGACTTACAACAGTTCATTCAGTGACCGTGCAAAGTTACCACGGCACTGAAAAAAGTGATTTCTCCATTTTTCTCACATGGTCACATGATCAAAATTCAGATACTTGGCAACTGACTCATTTATGACGATTGCAGCATCCCAGGGTCATGTGATCACTTTGCAACTTTCTGACAACAAAAGTCAGTGGGGAAGCCACATTCACTGAACAACTGTGTTCCTAACTTAACAGCTGCAGTTGTTTGCTTAACAACTGTGGCAAGAAAGGTCGTAAAAAGGGGGGAAACTCATTTAACAAATGTTTCACTTAGCAACAGAAATTCTAGGCTCAATTGTGGTCCTAAGTTGAGGACTACCTATAAAAAATTAAAAAGTGGCTATTTACCCACAGAAGTTTGCCTTGTTTGCATACTAAGGATAGCACTTGCTTTTTTCTGTCCCATCTGCAGCTGAACGGAAGGGCAGAAATCCCATAGAACTCTACAAACTGAGTTAAAAATAGTCTGTGAGCAATGAAGTTAGCTTGTCTTCTGGAGTCTTTCCAGCTTTGCTTCCTTTCTAGGACAGCATTTGAGATGGGAATAAAAAAAACTGACTAAGAAGCTAAAGACCAAAAACAAAACCCCAACTTAGTTTAGCTTTAGCTAGGGCAACCATATCTGATCCATGAAATGATCTCTAAAATAGATGTCATCAAAGAATGACAATAAACTAATTGTTGCCATATAGTGAGCATCTGAATTCCTGCAAATTAGCATAGGTACCTTAGTTACAGATCCTTATTATTCTTTTTTCTCTAGTTCAGGCCTTGATTCTGAAAAACATTCCAACTTCATTATTTTGTGACATTAGGACTACAAACAATACTAGTGTTGTCCTGTAGAGTTCTCACCCTGTATACTCGCAAAGTTTATGACAGTGTAATTTGTGACTTACTATAGCATGCCAATACAGCCAATTGTTATTTAGTCAATAAATCACAGTGAAACAAAACAATAGTTCAATCTGTGAACTTGGTGTCGAAAGGAATATCCATCTGGTTCAATTCCAAGCTGAAGGGATTTTGGGTTTGTTATAGATCACAAGTTGAATATAAGTCAACCATAAGCCTTGGCTTCTAAAAATTTGGAATTTGGTTTCCAAACCTAAGGAAGGAATAATTCTGCTGTATTTTTACCTTGGTCTGACTCCTTCCCTTTTGGAATAGTGTTTTCTTGGCACCTTATTTTTAAAAAAACCCTAACTGGAACAGTTTCAGAGAAAGCCAAAAAAGAATGAGGAAAAAAACCAGGAAAATAATTAGCTTCAAAAAAGGATGACTGGGAAGGATAGAGATGGCTGCATTTTTAGAGGTATCTGAGAAAATACCATAAAAATTAGATTTGCTCTGCTGACAACAGAAGCATCATCTTAAATTGCAGGAAGCATGATTCTGGATGAACATCATGAAAAATGTCCTAACAGTAAGAAATTTGGTGGTGGAACCAATTATAAACAATTATCCAGGGAATTTGGGGTCCAACAGAAATTGGGTAGACAGCCACCTTTCAGATATATTTTAATTTGGATTGCTACACTTAGCAGTGTAGTAATCTAGTAACTGTCACCCCAGCCAATCGTAAAAAGAGGTAAGGAGATAGACAAATACCGAGAAATGTCTTGACTTAATTCTAGTTGTGAGATCATTTTCAGTCTAATTTGCACCAACGCTGTCCCAGTCAGTTCTTATACAGGTGTGATCGACTTACAACTGCAATTGAGCCCAAAATTTCCATTGCTAAGCAAGACAGTCGTTAAGTGGGTTTCGCTCCATTTTATGGCCCTTCTTGCCACAGTTGTTAAGTGAATCATTGCAGTTGTTAAGTGAATCATTGACTTTATTTGTATAAAGTTGGCTGGGAAGTAGAGGTGGTATTCAGTAGGTTCTGACCAGTTCTGGAGAACCGGTAGCGGAAATTTTGAGTAGTTCAGAGAACTGGCAAATACTGCCTCTAACTGGACCCGCCTCCATCTGTTCTCTGCCTCCCAAGTCCCAGCTGATTGGCTGGGTCTTCTTTTGTTGCCCTGCATAGGAGAACGGAGCTGGAAAGCAGGTTAGTGGGGTGGGGAGGGAATGGGATTTTGCAGTATTCTTCTCCTTTAGTGGTAATATTAATACTGTACAACTGCCGAAGTTTCAAGCACCTTTGATTTATGTTATAGCCATCATGAAAGATTGACAGACATATTGGGGAACATTGGGAAGCTCAGATTTTTTAATTCATTTAGAAAAAACTCATGGCTACCCCTATTGTGCGTCATGACCCTGGACAGCTCTCAACAACACAAAATACGCTCACACATCACAAATGACACCTGCCAAAAGTTGCCTCTGTGAATACTTAAAACTAACTACAGACCAAATCCTTCTAGAGTTTCTCAACCTTGGCATCTTTAAGACGTGTGGACTTAAAGGTAACTGAGCATTTAAATACACACATGGGGGGGTGGCATGGGGGAGAACAATATAGAAAAAAGTGACCAGATGGTCCAGTATTTTAGCTTCCTGATTTCTTTAAGCAATGATTTGGAATTATTCTTGATTTCCCACTGAGACCATACAGCAGTATTTCTCAACCTTCGTAACTCTAAGATGTATGAACTTGAACTCTCAGAATTTCCCAGCCAACATGCTGGGAGTTGAAGCCTGCACAATTTAAAAGTTGCCAAGTTTGATAAACTTCACTTTACAGCTCAGTACAAATGATCAGAGGTGTGGTGGCGCAGTGGTTATAACGCTGTATTGCAGGCTAACTCTGGCCTCAGCCAGGAGTTTGATTCTGACTGGTTCAAGGTTGACTCAGCCTTCCATCTTTCTGAAGTCAGTAAAATGATGATCCAGATTGTTGGGGGCAATATGCTGACTGTATAAACTGCTTTGAGAGGGCTGTAAAGCACTATGAAGTGGTATATAAATCTGCACCATTGCCATTGCCATTGCTATTGTCAAGAAAGTAACTCTCAAGATTTAAATGCCATTAGAAAATGTAAATTTCCACCCATCACTGTTTAATTCTAGTTCTTTGCCTTTGTGATTGCAGTGAGCCAAGATAGGTAAATATGACAACCAGAGATTTGAAGCAGGTACTAAATGGTTTGGCCTGGAGAACAATATCTTCCTGTAGACAAGGACAAATGGGAGGCAAGGAGAAAAGGTGCTTCTAATACTTTTCCACAATTGCCAAACAACTATTTTTCTAAAACCTTCATTCCTGAATTAAAAAAACTCTGGAAAGTGGTAATTGTTTGCTGTAGTAGCTTTAAAAAAATAAAATAAACCCAAGTTGGCAAAGAGTAATTTTGCCCTCAAACTACCCCCGTGGTTTTATTTATTTATTTATTATTAAATTTGCTTGCACCCATCTTGCTTCAAGGAGAATCTAGTTGGCTTTATAGAATTAACCCTGAACGGATTTGTTTCCCACATTGTGGTTCTGAGTTTGTGTGCTTATTATTTTGTCTCTAAAAAATAAATAAATAGAGCAAGCTGCTATCTGTTTGCAAAGGCCTAGTTGGGATATAAAAATATCAGAGCTATTTTTTTTCCTTCTTTTTAATGGGAGAGAAGAATGGGATCAAACTTTGAATATCACCAGTTAGAAAGGTCTATACAAATGGCAAGTGTGGCCTGCCTCTCTGTAAAAGTAAGTGGAAAAACACTTTACTTTCTTTTGCTCTAAGTTGGATAAATTTTAGAGATCTTGAAGCCCTAGAGAGTTTGCTAGAATCTGTTTCTTTACAGAAGGATATTATTAACTGAACAGACATCAAGGAGCCGCCAAAGCGAATACACTGGGGTGTTGTTGTAACTCCAAAGTAACTTTGCCGACTTGAGATTTAACTTCTAGGCTCCAGCCAGGCCCCCAAATATGAGTGTGAGTTGCATAATTGGCTTGATAATACCAATTAGACCCCAGGATCTCAGGGGAAGTTGGTGAAGGTGAAATAAGTTTGTTGCAAAAGAAAGGTGCAATTTAGCATCATCTTGATTTCCCAGGGTGTCCCTTTGCCCATAGAGATCAAAGAAACTTTTTCGAAAAGTAAAAAATAGTGGATAGTCTCAACTTTGCTTGGAAGTACTCAGAAAAAAATGGGATAGTGAAGAGCCCATTGCAGAGGGCACGGCAGAGAAGAATTTAAGAAAAATTGTCTTCTGATCAGAAGATTTTTGTGAAGGTCAACATCTATCAAGGCAGCCATGTTAGAGACCTTTTTATACAGATTAACAGAGTTGGAAGGGACCTTGTGGGTCATATAGTCCAACCCCCTGCCCAAGCAGGAAATCCTACACCATTTCTGACAGACGGCAGTCCAGTCTCTTCTTGAAAGCTTCCAATGATGAAGCTCCCACAACCTCTGAAGGCAAGCAGTTCCACTGGTTAATTGCTGTCACTATCAGAAAATTTATTCTTATTTCCAGGTTGAATCTCTCCTTGGTCAGTTTCCATCCATTGTTCCTTGTCTGGCCTTCGAGTGCCTTGGAGAATAATTTGACCCCTTCCTCTCTGTGGCAGCCCCTCAAACACTGCTATCATGTCTCCCCTGGTCCTTCTCTTCACTAGACTAGCCATGCCCAGTTCCTGAAACCATTTTTCATAAGATTTAGTCTCCAGTCCCCTAATCATCCTGGTTGCTCTTCTCTGCACTCTTTCCAGAGTCTCAACATCTTTTTTATTGTGTGGTGACCAAAATTGGATACAGTATTATTCTAGGTGTGGTTTAGACATATCTTCAAAATTTTGAGATTTGTCCATTGGCCTAAATATACTTTCCATCTGTGAAGTGGTTTTAAGAGCATTTTCTCTGTTTTGAACAGAATACAGGTAGCCCTCCACATACAACTGTTTGTTTAGTGACCGTTTTAAGTTGCACAAAGTGACTTCTGAACATTTTCCTCACTTACGACCGTTGCAACATCCCCATGACCAAGTAAACGAAATTTGGAGGCTTGGCAACTGGCTCTTATTTATGACCGTTGCATTCTGCCGGGGTCATGTCATCCCCTTTTATGACTTTCTAGCAAGCAGATTCGCTTAGCAAACGTGGCAAGAAAAGTCGTAAAATGGGGCAAAGCTAGCTGAACAACTGTCTCACTTAGCAACAGAAATTTGGGGCTCAGTTATGGTCATAAGACAAGATCTACCTGTATATATGTTGCAATGTAGCTTCTATGTGGGAACATCTGAGAACACCAAAATATGATTGCTGTGCTTAAAAGTCACGTCCTCATTCTTCTGCCCATAATCATGTAAACAACACAACCCATTTTGGTTCCAGGTCAGTTTTCCCAATTACCTGACTTGTGGCCTTTTGTACCCAGAATTCTCCAGCCAAAAAGACCATTGCTGAGAATTCTGGGAGTTGAAGTTCCCAATATTTGAAAGTTGGGAAACACTAGTCTACACCAAGTACCAAAGACATTTAAATATGAAATATGGTACCAGTAAGTAATAAGCATCATTGTTATCTCAAAGGATGACATCTTAATTTTTCCATGCTGAGTTCCTATGGCAATAGGGCATTGGTATAAAATCAATATAATAAAATAGCAACAGACTGTAGCAAGGGGGTGAATGTTTTACATGAAGGTTGCTGTCAGGTTCGAGACCAGAGGCCACACAGTGAATTCCAACTGAGTCCAATTCTTTATTTGCTTACTTAATAGACAGGATCTTGCCAGAGTAAAGTTATAACCTAACCTAATTTGATATACCCCAAGAGATATGTATAGCAGAATCTTGCAAGTTTCATTCTGCCATACCTCTTCCCCTTCTTATACCTATGCAAATTAGGAAAGTGTCTTACATATGCTTTCTGCTTGTTTCGGATATAAACTGTTGGGGTGTCAGATTTGGCCTGTCAAGGTCATCTTCCTTATTCTCTACAGATCCTTCGGGTGCATAAAGCACTGTTGACTGTTGTTTAATGAATGAATGTACATGGTTTATTTATTTATTTATTTATTTATTTATTTATTTATTTATTTGACTTGTATGCGCCCTACTCCCTAAGGACTCAGGGCTGAACATTAAAACAGAGAAATTTACAATAAAAAGAAAAACAAATAAACAAGCGAATACAGTTAAAAATTAAAACCCAAACCCCCGGTCATTCCAGGCCGCCCGTTGAAACAACCAAGTCTTCAGGTCCGGCGGAAGGAGCGGAGGTCAGGGGCCAAGCGGAGATCCACGGGAGCTGATTCCACAGGGCAGGCGCTCCCACAGAGAAGGCCCTAGCCCTGGGGACCGCCAGCCGACAATGCCTGACCGGCACCCCAAGGAGGCCCCTCCTATGAGAGCAAACAGAGGCGATCGGAAAGTGATGCTGGCAGGAGGCGTTCCTGCAAGTACCCTGGACCCAAGCCATTAAGGGCTTTATAGGTTGTTACTAATACCTTGAAGGCGACCGGAGGCAACCGGCAACCAATGCAAGCCAGCGGAGGGTGTAACATGGGAGTATCGGGATACCCCATCACAGCCAGCATGGCTGCATTCTGCACCAGCTGTAGCCTCGGATCGTCCGCAGAGGCCCCATGTAGAGAGCATTGCAGTAGTCGATTCTAGAGGTGATGGCGCATGAGTAACCGTTGAAGGGCATCTCGGTCCAAATAAGAGGCGGCTGGAACCAGCCGGACCTGGGCAAAAGCCCCCTGGCCACAGCTCCCACATGCTCCTCCAAACCGAGCTGTGAATCCAGGAGGACACCCAGGTTTCTCGCCCTATCCACGGGGGGCAACACCTCTCCCCATGACCAAAGATGGTACATCCATAAAGACCGAGATGCCGGTAAGAACAGCCACTCCGTCTTGGTGGGGTTGAGCTGGAGCCTGTTATTCCCCATCCAGACCCGTACCGCCTCCAGGCACCGGGACATCATGGAGAGAGCATCACTGATCTGGTCTGGGGTGGAGATATAAGCTGGGTATCATCAGCATACTGATGATACCTCATCCCAAAACCTCAGATGATCTCACCCAGCGGTTTCATGTAGATATTAAACAGGAGAGGCTGAGAGGACAGACCCTGAGGCACCCCACAGTGAGGGGCCTCGGGGCCGACCTCTGCCCCCTGCCAACACCGACTGCGGCCTGAGAGGAAGGAGGAGAACCATCGCAAAGCGGTGCCCCACCCCCTCTAGAAAGCTGCAGAGGATACCATGGTCGATGGTATGAAAGCCGCTGAGAGATCTAACAGGACTAGGACAGAGGAAAAACCCTGTCCCGAGCCCTCAGAGATCATCCATCCAGTGGCCAATGCCCATGCTGTGTCCGGCCCTGAAGCCCGACTGATATGGATCTAAATACTCAGTTTCCTCCAGGAACAAGGGAAGCTGCTGAACCACAGCGCTCTCAACAACCTTTGCTAAAAGCGAAGGTTGGAGACAAGGCGATAGTTGTTCAAAGCGGGGCGGGTCAAGGCAGGCTTCTTGAGGAGGGGCCTCCCAGCCTCTTTCAAGGCGGCAGGAAAGACTCCCTTATTTATTTATTTATTTATTTATTTATTTATAGTGGACTTATATACTGCTACAAGGACTCAGGCGACTCACAATTAAAACACAGGAACAGTAAATATTTAAAAAGGAATTAAATCTGGAAGCCCAATCAATAAAACAATTAAAATAAATTAAAAAACCAGGAGGTCAGTCCAGCCTAGCCTGTTCAAACAACCAGGTCTTCAGATCGCGGAAGAAGCAAAGATCAGGGCCAAGTGGAACTCCAAAGGGAGTTGATTCCACAAGGCAGGGCATAGCAGTGGAAGCCTCGGCACCGTCAGCTGACATTGTCTAACCCGGCGGCACCCGAGTCCCCATCTGTGCACGCACAGAGGCGTCGGTATTTGATATTGGCAGGAGATGCTCCTGCAAGTGGACCCAAATGGGAAGGACTTTGAATGTTAATACCAACACCTTGAATCTCACCGGAGGGCAACTAACCAATGCAGCTCAGCGCGGGAGAGGGAGTAACATGGGAGTATCGGAAACTCCCATCACAACCAGCAGCCGCATTCTGCACTAACTGAAACCTCGGATGGTATGCAAGGGCAGTCCTAGATAGGTTTAATTATTTATGGCACTGATATTTTATAACTTGCAATGTGTTTTGTTATTACTGTGAAAACTGCTTAGATTAATCCATTAGAAGCCCCACAAAGGATGGTTGGATGGATGGGTGGGTGGACAGGTAGATGGATGGATGGATGATAGATGTCTAGATGGATGAATGGTGGATGATGGATGGATGGATGAAAGAACTTTGTGAAGGCCAGTTGAGTGTAGGAGTGGCAGAACCTGGGAGTGGAGTGAAAAGGGAGATCAGCCTAGAATCCTTACATAGCCACAAGTATTATTATTACCTTTATTGTCAGAGTACAACATGTGTACAATGAGATTGGCTGAACCTCCTTTCGTGCACTCAAGTGAACTAAGTCCAACTCTTTTAAGTGCCATTGATCCTTATTTAATTCTAACCAGGGGCTGACCATTAGTTGAGAAGATTCTTGTGCACAGGCTTTTACCAATAAACACCTTAAATGAACCTTCATGTATGGATCTGAGCTTTCGTACTTGATGTTGAATCAATCCTTTTTTCGGCCATGATTTAGCTTTCTTGGTTCCCATGTAAACATCATGAGTAATCCAATATCCTTCTGCCAAGTCCAGGAGCTTCTTCATGACAACATGGATTGATAACCACCCCACCCAGATGTACAGCCTAGATTCAATAAAGTAGGGATCACTTGATCAGCCGCTGGATTCTGTAGGGATTTTGAGAGCATGTTGTAGATATTCCAATTGCACCAAGGATCTGTTCCCCCACTTGAAAAGAACTGCCATGGTGATATGGCAAGTTTGGTAGTTAAATCATTAGGTAGACTATACCTAAAGGCATCAAGGAAAGTGTGGGCCCAATTTATTTATTATTTATTAAATAGATTTACATGATCGCCCTACTCACCCATGGTATCTCCAAGTGGCAGACAGCATTAAAAATCAACGATATAAAAATCCCAGAAACCCCCTCCTCTTCCATGGCAGTGACAAGCACAATCATACAAGCCAGAGGTCTCCAAACTTGGCAAATTTGAGACTTGTGGACTTCAACTCCCAGAATTTCCCAGCCAGCATGGCTGGCTGAAATGCAAATTAAGAATCACAAGTCTTAAAGTTGCCAAGTTTGGAGATCCTTGATACAAGCCATTTGATCAGCTCCAAATCGATCTGGGGCTCCCAGGCCTGCTGATGAAACCATGTTTTCAGAACCTTCCAGAAAAGTAATAGGGAGGATGTTATGTATGTAGGTTTGAATGTTATTGGTTTATTTGAACTGTTCTTGTAAAATGTCAAATGGTATTGGTTTAAATAGTGCGGGAAGAAACCCTGCACTCCCATTGGCTGGCAACTACGCTGCAGGCTATAAGAGGCAGCCGTAGCCCAGCCAACTTGGGTCCATTCGAGCTGTAGTCACTGAATAAACTCTTCACTGAAGCTCTTCGCGTCTGACTCTTCATGCAAACTTAACACTGTGACGGATGGGATTGCCCTGAAGAAGGCATTGCCGAACAACAGAAAGAAGCTGAGATGGCAGCATTCGATCCGGCGGTGGAAGACTGGGAATTATGCGGATCGCTTCCAGATGTACCTGGAAGGAAACGACCTGCCGACATTCGAGAGGCGGAAGAGGGTGGTATTTCTCAGCACTGCTGTCCGGCAGTCTTCAAGATGGCGGCGTTAGCGGGAGCTGCAGAACTGAAGGTAATGGAATGGCCTGATTTGGAGAAGCTTTTAAGAGCCCATTCGCCCCACAAGTATCGTGCCTCATTAAGAGCACAAATTTTACCGTCGGGATCAAGGGAAGCGAGAATGTTAATGACTGTGGCAAGTTTAAGGGACATTGGGGTGCTTGTGACTTTACCAACTTAGAAGAGGCCATGCGTGATCGGTTTGTTTTAGGCCTCAAAGATAAGGTCTTACAAAGCAAACTGTTAATGAAACCTAAGATCCGCGTTTAAAGAGGCCATTGAAGAAGCTGTTTCAGCGGAAGCCACCAAGTCCTCAGCAGCGGCCATGAAAAGATTAACAAGGCCTCAAGCCAGGCCTCAAGCCATTCTGATGTGGAAAAATCCACAACAGCCCATTGTGAACAAATAGACTCTGATTCAGATTGCAGTGAGGTGGAGGAGGGATTTTTAGACTCAGAATGGAGAAGAAAAGGAAAGACCCTGGGAGAAAGAGGCAAGAATATTATTGCAGAGGCTGTGGGGGGGCACCCCACTGCACTGAATGCAAGTTCTTAGACACCATCTGCCTACGTTGTGAAAAAGTCACTAGCCAGAGTCTGCAAATCATCCAGAACTCCACCTAGTAGGAAGAAATTTCCTGAAAGGATTTTAAGCCCAACAACTTCATTGAAAAGATGGGGCAATTCAGAAGCAAATGGGAAGAATGAAACTCACCAAACAATCACCATTGGTCATTCTTCACCCTTGAGAAGCAGAAAAGTACACGTGAAGGTGTTCATTGAAGGAAGGCCTTGCCAAATGGAAGTGGACTCAGGCTCTTATTTATCTATGGTGTCATGGGACACTATTCACAGGCTACTTCCCAACATTCAGAAGAAACATTTCCAGAAGCAAGCACTTAAAGACTACCAAGGGAACATGATTCCAGTAGTTGGAGCAAGAGATTTCAACGTGCAGTTTAAAGGCCACACCAAACGTTTGCCTCTGACCATCGTGGACAAGGATCACCCAAGCTTGCTGGGACTTGAGTGGTTCAAGCCACTAGGCATCGAGGTGACTGGCATCAATCACGTGAGCAACTCTGAATGGGAGGAGGCCTTGAAGTCTGAGTTTCCAGAGGTCTTCAGCAAGGACTGGGCAAGTATGGGGACCCTATCACTTTCAACCTAGATCCCAAGGTGCCCCAATTCATTTAAAGCCCAGGAGGGTTCTGTTTAAGTTTGCATGAAGAGTCAGGCAGCAGGAGTTCCAGCAAGAGTTTATGAAGTGACTACAGCTC
>CM019155.1:139996549-140008046 GCA_009733165.1 Naja naja
GACTGGCACGGAGGTGTCCTGTCACCCCCACCTGACCCCGATTCCAGATGGTCGGGCTCTCCCCTTTAATTGGCAACCTCTCATATCCGCCCAACCCTTGCCTGCGGCCATCACTGTGTTTGCTGATGGCAGCAGACACAAGGCGCATGTGCCTGGCTACCGAGGCATCTGGAAGACGAAAACAACACCACCACAAAAATCTGCTCAGGCGTGCTGAACTAGCAGCTGCAATTTTGGCTTTTCAGCTTTTTCTAAAGTCCTTTTTGATTCTTGATAGCATGTATGTTTCTCAGATTGTCTCCACAATATTTGACTCATACCTATCACCATCTATTGAACCTGACTTATTGGCATTATTTTGCCTGCAGTCCCTAATCATGAGCGAAATTGTCCATTTTTGTTGCTCATATTAGGAGCCACCAACCTTTCCTGGTATGCTCCAAGAAGGTAACAATAGGGCAGGCGATGCAGCTGCATTTGATCTTGCCTTTACAACCTGTGACACCTTGGGAAAGCCACTCATACTTTCACCAAAATACAAAAGCTCATTAAGCAATTTGGCATTACAGCTGCTGAGGCAGCGCCATCTGCAGCAATGCCCTACTTGCAGTCAGCAGGCTACTGCCATTCCCATGGGAGTCAACCCCAGAGGAACTCAGGCCTGCCAAATATGGCAAATGGATGTTACCCAATATGCTCCTTTTGCCCCTGGAAATTTATGCATGTTTCCATTGATACATTTTCAGGGTTTATTATGGCTACTCCTCAAAGAGGAGAGGCTTCTAAACATGTGATCAATCACTGCATTGAACCTTTGCTTCACTGGGACGCCCAAAGAACTAAAAACAGATAATGGTCCTGCATGTACAAGCTCTGCTATGTCAGAGTTTTGCAATCGATGGGACATTATCCACAAATTGAATTCCTTACAACAGCCAGGGCCAGGCCTTGGTAAGCAGCGTAACCAAACACTTAAACATGCCCTCAATCGATATTGAAACAGGGAAAACCCCTGGCCTCCCAGCGATACAAAATACCTTGAATTTATGCCTATATACCTTGAATTTTGTTAATCTAACTGGCCACCAGCTAACTACCGCTGCAGAGCGCATTTCCCCTCTTCTCCCCTGCAGATCAGCCTAAGCCACAGGTTTATTACCGTCACCTCCCGGACGGGCCTGGAAAGGCCCCAGCCAGCCTCATCACCTGGGGACGAGGTGCGCAGCCATACAACTGCCTGATCGAGTGCTATGGGTCCCAGGTCGCTGTGTTCGCCCCTTCCTGCCTAACACAGAATCCCTCATTGATGTGCTGGTTTTGCCACTGCCTTTGTGGCTGCTGCTGCTGTGCTCACTGCATCGATTGCATCTGCTGCATCTCCTGCACAATCCTCTGTGATATCGTCATAATAGGGAAGTCTTAACCCCTACCTGCAGACCTTTGCTGATCGCCACCGACATCCTCTCTGCTCCTCACGCCCGACGGTTGCTGCTGCGCTGCAATAGAATAATCCACGACCATGATGATTTCCCTATTCTTCTCCTGCTGGACATGCCCTTTATCTCCTTTGCTCCCTGAGCAATAACATAATGAGCATCGACCTCACGATGTATCCTGGCTTATTACTGATGCTTATGGACAAACTCTGAACTCTACCTTTAATCGGACTATCGTTGATTCCTGGTTCCCTGATCTATATTTTGACTATGGACAGATGCTGGGGTGACTGCATATAACCACAGTAGCGTGCTCTCTAGTCCTGGATTTGTCCACAAATACCATTTTTATGTCTGTCCGGCCACATGACCAGCTGACTACAGATATAGATCGGGGGTTTCTGACTACTTTGCAAACATTGGGACTGTGTGTCATCTGGCAACATCTGGTGGGATCCCCTATGAAAAGTGACTACATAAGGCTGCAAAAGGGATCGAATCGTGCCATGCCCAGGGTATGGTAGGGGACTTGGGAAGAAGACGATGACTCCAGGGGAGGGATGATTGGCCCCTCTGCAACCCTGTCAAGCTTTCGTTCACATCAGAAGGCAGGAAATAAAAGGGTGGGAAAGGGAGTCACCTGGGGGAAGGATATATGCAGCTGGGTATGATTATGGCAATATCTTCACCATCACTAGAAGAGTTGCTCTCCCCTAGTCCCCAGCTTGGACCTAACTCCAAGGTTGTACAATACTCATTCTTACAACCCGTGCCTCAACTCCCCACCCTCTCCTTTCCTATTGAACTCCACCTTCTTATTCCTTAATGCTTCTCAGCCAAATTGGACAACTTCTTGTTGGCTTTGCGCCTCGTGCCCCCTTTTGAGGCTGTAGGTAGTATCGAAACCCCTCCATGGATAAGTCTGACAGTAATTGCCGATGGAGGAATGGCACAAACCCTCCATTCCCTTACGGCACCGGCCGCTGCTTGAAATGTTCCCCATAACTACTCTTCCTACTGTGATAATACCACCAAACTTTACAATGGGACACATTATGTGCCAGTCTGGCAGCCCTACAACAATTCTGATAAGCACCGAGCAAACTTTACCGCCAGCTTTAAAGACTTTTTCTTCCTCCCAGGGCCCGTTTCCTGGTGGGCTTGTTCCACGGGCTCACCGCCTGCGTGCATGGACCCACTCTTGCTTCTCAACAAGGGTTTTGCATCCAGGTTCAGATCCTGCCAAAATCCTATACTACCCTCGGACCAAATGTTGCAACAGTATAGCTCCCCCCACGCCTCCAGAAGCGAAGTGGTTACAGTCCTGACCTTATCGGTATTGCTGGGATTGGGGTGGCGGGGCCAGCATCACACCCTAGTCGCTGGAAGGCAACAATATTATTCTCTCCGACTAGATATAGACACTGACCTAGAAAGGATTGAAACTTCCATCACTCATCTTCAGGAATCCTTGACCTCATTATCTGAGGTTGTTCTGCAAAATAGAAGGGGTTTGGACCTTCTCTTTCTGCAAGAAGGGGGTCTTTGCGTGGCATTGAGGGAAGAGTGCTGCTTCTATGCAGACCATTCTGGTATCGTGGGAGACTCCATGGAAAAACTAAGGGAGGGATTAGCCCGAGAAGAAAGAACGTGCAGAACAGCAATTCTGGTACCAAAATATGTTTAACCTCTCCCCTGGCTGACAACCTTGCTTAGCATAGCGACCCCCTGATTTTGCTACTTCTGGTCTGTGCTGTTGCACCTTGTGTCCTGTCGAGCCCTAAAGTTCATAAAATCTCGCCTAGCCACCGTGGAGGCGATGGTCCTCGCTGCCCCCGAAACAGTTGTGCTCCTGAAAGCTCCCTATCAGCATTCCTCGGACGAGGAGGCTGCCCTGTAACTGAAACATCAAAGGGTGGACATGCCAAAAGGGAGGGAACTCCTTGGAGGCAGTACCTGCCTTAGATGTAGGCTGCAAAATTTAAACAAAAACAGAGGAGATGTGGGAGCAGCTGTGTGAAGAGCTGTGCCGGGTGGCTGCGTCAGCAGTGAACTAGGCCAAGGGCACAATAGCTAACTGGCAGCCACAGACCCTAGATACCAAAAGGTTCAATTCTGCTAGGCTCAATTCTGCTAGGATTGGCTAAAATTAATTTCACCATATATGGAGATATCACTTGCCTAATCCAATGGGAATAACACTGTAAACGCTTCCGCATTAATAAAAGAGGCACCCAAACCTCACTAGGGGCCGCCTCACCCGAGTAGACTTCTGTGTGTGCGTTGTCTTGATGCGTTCTGGCCCCTGAGTGAGCGACCCGCTGGATGCGGAACAAATCCGCACCCCACCACTGCCCTTTCCCCCCTCCCCTCACTACCTCATGTTGTTCACAATGCAAGTGATGCAAGCCGTGTGTTCTCACAGGCCATATAGGTGGCACAGCCTTGTGTTCCTGTGCAGCCTGGATTAATTGCTTTGGGGGATGAATTGGGGGTGACATTTCTCTGCAAACCACCAGAATTTTCTCACGGCCCACGGCCCTCTGGTTGGTGACCACTGAGCTAAAGCAACTAAATATATATTACATTTATATATTTGTTCAGTTAAGAGTCCAACTAATATATAACATCATCGAGAACTCTTGCAAATGAGTTAAACATTTCCACATATCACCAACTATACTCCAATAACTAATTTTGAAATAATTGAAATAATTTCTATGTACGAAACTTAATTTGAATGGGGACTACTCCAACCTAATTAAGACACTTAAAACAATGTTGGTACAGATCTAGTGTTGGACTTCAACTCCCAGAATTCCGCAGCAAGGTTTCAGATAGGTGGCTACATCAGTCCAATAAATAAGTAAATGTTAAAGCAAGTAAACAAATAATTTTAGGGAATTCGCTCAACAAAGCTGGAAAACCCTCACCCACCAAACTCACCTTTCTAAGGAAGCCATTGTTTTTGAAGCCTGATTCACTTTCTCTGCTGTAATTTTTTTGTTTAACTGGAACTCTCTTCTAGAAAGGATAGAGGAAAAGGAGGTTAACTGAACTGAATTGAACTGAAGCAGGAGGTGGGATTCTACCAATTCAGACCGGTTCTATACAACTGGTTGTTATGATTCTGCGCAATTTGGCAAATCAGCAAATAGTGCCCCTGGCTGGCCCCTCCCCTCTCTGCCTGCCCCTCCCCTCCCTGCCCAGTCAGTCCTTATCGCACATGCCCGATATCACGTGCATACCCTGACATCACTGACTGCGTTCTCCCCTGCCCAGTCACTCCTTACAATATTTCTTTTTTTCCCCCCTCCTGATGATCAGCTGTTCTGATGATCAGCTGTGCCGGGATCCCCCTTGCTGTCTTACTGCTTTGCCCAGGTGGTTTCCCTGAGGCCCAGAAGGCAAAAAGGGGCACGGGGGCAGGGAATGAGTGTGTGTGTGCTGTGTGCCCCCTCTGCCCTCTGTTTTTTGCTTTCCTGGACCCCAGAGAAGCCTTCTGGGATCAAAAACACTCCCTCCAGTAACCTTCCCTGAGCCCCAGGAGGCAAAAAAAATGGGGGGAGGATGCTGCAAAAAAAGCCACGCCCACCCAGTCACATGGCCATGCCACACCCACCTAGCCACACCCACAGAACTGGTTGTTTGAATCCCACCCCTGAACTGAAGAATCCACCCCTCACCTCTTGCCCTTGTCATTTAAACAGCAATGGAAGTTTTAAGAATGGATGTAATTGCTAAATAAGGAGGCCTCTGAAAGTAAATGCCTTTTGGATTTACCAAGGACAGTTCCACAGATGGGGCAAAATTTGTCCTAGAGAACAAGCAAACCCTTCAAACTAACCTTGGATGAGGAATCTGATATATGTCACACCCAGAGATGGTATTCAGCCGGTTCGGACTGGTTTTGGTGTACCGGTAGTGGAAATTTTGACTTAGTTCCAAGAATCGGCTAATACCATCTCTGGCTGGCCCCACCCTCCCACCCCTGCTCTTTCCCGTTCTTTATTCCCTTGATTTTTAGCTCAGCTGATTCGCACGGCAGAGCAGATTGCCATGCCTCAGCTGAGCTAAAAAAGCTCGCCTCTCCAAGGGCAATAGCGGGCAATTTGGAATCCCACCACTGGTCACACCTCAAAAAACACAACCTCAACTCTTATATTAATACAGCTAGTCCTTGGACTTATGACCACAACTGAGCCGCAAATTTCCACCATTAAACGAAACATTTGCTAAGTGAGCTTTGTCCTGTTTTACGGTCTTCCTTGCCACAGCTGTTAAGTGAAGCTGGCAGCCATTAACTTAGTAACATGGTTGTTAAGCGGATCTGGCTTCCCCGTTGATGTTGCTTGTCAGAAGGTCACAAAAGGGGGGGGGTTGTGCTACTTCAATGTATGACTACAATTGAGCACAAGATTTCTGTTGGCAAGTGAGACATTTGTTAAGTGAATTTGGCTGCATTTCACGATCTGTCTTGTCATGGTTGTTCAGTGACTCCCTGCAACTGTTAACTTGGTAACACCATTGTTAAGTGAATCAGGCTTTCCCATGGACTTTGCTTGTCAGAAGGTCACAATAGGGGATCACGTGACCCCGGGACACTGTTAGTCATAAATATGAATCAGTTGTCAAGTGTTGAAATTTTGGTCATGTGACCACAGGGGACTCCTGCAGTGGTTGAAAGGTGAAAAACAGTCGTTACTTTTTTCAGCCCCATTGTAACTTCAAACGGAACTGTTGTAAATCAAGGACTATTTGTATTGTACTTACACTGAAAATGTCTAATTAAAAAAAATGTGGCTTCCTATACAGTTTGCTCAAAGAAATACAGAGTCATATACAATACTCACTGTTTGAATTTCTCCCATAGCAGAATGATGCCACCGATGAATAAGAAAATGACTATTGCTAATTTCTGCTTTCTCGGACATATGTTGGTAAACATGACAGAAGGAATTTTCATTCTTCTAATGCAGTCACTCACAGAAAATTAGGCTCTTTGGAGACACAAAAATTGTACAGAAAACATGAATTAATCAAAAATAAGGATTATTTGAGAGAGTATCTTCTCTGCTAGAATAGAATAGAGTAGAGTAGAGTAGAGTAGAATCAAATAGAATAGAAAATGTTTAGTTTAGTTTACTTTATTGTCATTTCACCTCGTACAATGAAATCAAACACCATCTTCAGTGCACATCATGACCATGAAAA
Source organism: Naja naja (assembly GCA_009733165.1). Taxonomy (NCBI): domain Eukaryota; kingdom Metazoa; phylum Chordata; class Lepidosauria; order Squamata; family Elapidae; genus Naja; species Naja naja. The sequence continues at coordinate 140,003,200 of CM019155.1, forward strand.
TAAACACAAACACACAGCCTTCACCCTCCACACATTGAACCGAAAACCCGCAACACCGCACCAACACTGCACTACACAGCAGAATTCAAAAGAGCTACTGCCCTGGGATAGAAGCTGTTTTTCAGCCTATTTGTCCTTGTTTTTATTATTCTGTACCGCCTGCCAGATGGTAATAGTTCAAAAAAAGGGTTCCCAGGATGAGATGGATCTTTGAGAATGTTTTGAACTTTCTTAAGGCAGTGGGAGCTATAAAGCTCTTCCAAAGAGGGGAGAGGGCAACCAATGATCTTCTGGGCAATGACGTTAACTCTGTGCAATTGGCAAACCATAGAGGCGCAGTATGTTAAAATGCTCTCTATGGTGCAGCAGTAGAAGGTCACCAGCAGTTTTTCATTCAGTTGTTGTTTTCTGAGAAGTCTCAGGTAGTGTAATCTCTGCTGGGCCCTTTTGACCAGTGCTGCAATGTGAGCAATGCGGAGTGCAGACTGGCCTGGACTGGACTGAACTGGCCTGGCCTAGACTAGAATTCTTTATTGGCCAAGTGTGATTGGACACACAAGGAATTTGTCTTCGGTGCATAAGCTCTCAGGGTACATCAAAAATCATAAGATACTACACTTAGTGATAGTCATAGGATACTAAATATGCAATCAAATCATGCTAGGAAACTAAATAAAGCAATATAAATCATAAAGATACAAGCAACAAGGTTATAGTCCTAAGTAGGAGGAGATAGGTAATAGGGTGAGAAGAAGAATAGTAATACAGTCTTAATGAATAGTTGGACAGTGTTGAGGGAATTGTTTGTTTAGCAGAGTGATGGCGTATGAGGAAAAAAACTATCCTTGTGTCTAAGTTGTTCTGGTGTGCAGTGCTCTATAGCGTCGTTTTGAGGGAAGGAGTTGAAACAGTTTATGTCCGGGATGTGAGGGGCCTGTCGATATTTTCACAGACCTCTTTTTGACTCGTGTAGTATACAGGTACTCAGTGGAAGGCAGACTCAAGGTAGGACAGGTAGTTCTTGACTTACAATCCTTCATTTAGTGGCTATTCAAAGTTACAACGGCCCTGGAAAAAAAAGTGACTTATGACCACTTATCACACTGATAGCCCTTGCAGTATCCCCATGGTCACGTGATTAAAATTCAGGAACTTGGCAACCGACATGTTATTTATGACGGTTGCAGTGTCCCAGGGTCATGTGATCGTCTTTTGCAACGTTCTGACAAAATCAGCTGGGAAGCCAGATTCACTGAGTGTTACTAACTTAACAACCGCAGTGATTTCCGTAACAACTGTGGCAAAAAAGGTCCTAAAACAGGGCCAAAAGTCATGTAACAGCTGTCTCGCTTAATAATGGAAGTTTTGGACTCGATTGTGGTCGTAAGTCAAGGACTACCTGCATAATCTGATTTAAAGATGTCCGTCTCAGAGCAAAAACTCAGTTTCTTTGGGGGGCGGAAATTACATGACAGGCATTGTCAATAGTTATGTTTCAGTGGCAGGATTCAAATTTTTTACTACCGGTTCTGAGGGTATGGCTTGGGGGGGGGCTTGGGGGTGGTGGCATGGGAAGAATACTGTAAAATCCCCATTCCTTGCCCACTCCTGGGGGAAGGTTACTGCAAAATCTCCTTCCTGCCCCACCCCACTAACCTGCTTTCCATCTCTTTTCTCCTGTGCAGGGCAACAAAAGACCCAGCCAATCAGCTGGGACTTGGGAGACAGAGAATAGATGAAGGGAGTGGGGCCAGTCAGAGGTGGTATTTGCCAGTTCTCCAAACTACTCAAAATTTCCTCTACCGGTTTTCCAGAACTGGTCAGAATCTGCTGAATACTACCTCTGTTATGTTTCATTCATTGTTCTTTACAATTTAACCAACACTGGACCCACAACAACGATAACCAAAGCTCCAGTCTAATGTCAAATAAAATTAAGCAGCAGAAAAAATCAGAAGCAAGCCCAGTTTGGTTACGAAAAAAGTTCAGAAAAAGAGCTGTAGAAGACATTTTTTTATAGAAGTAATCCTCGACTTACAACTCTAATTAAGCCTGCAATTTTATGCCTTAAGTCATGAAGGTTGTAAAGCAGGAAATCACATGACCATCCATGCCCAATTTCACAAATTTTTTTTGCTTAAGGAAGTCTTTAAACAAATGCAGTATTGTAAAGCAAAGACAGTAGCCATTAAGCAAATCCATTAATCGCTATGGGGTTGTTGTTGTTGTTTTTGTTGGAAATAGGAAATAAACACTAGTTTCTGGAATAAATGGTAAAATGATAATTTCTATCATATGACTGTGGTGGCCGCAAGCACTGAAATGCAGCCAGGTCAGATGTAAATCTCATGGATGAATAGGTGAACCCACAAAAAAATTCTGTGAATTGTGACTCTGTTCATTGTTTCCTTCTTTCCTTTGTCCATCAACTATGTTAATTAATTGATTTCCTGATTCTAGCGAATGGTTTCGATCTGGCCCCTTCAGATGTAGGATCACCCTATCTGCCAATCTAGGCCAATCATAATCTGTCATACATTTTTGGATGAAATTTGAAAATGTTGTGATCGGCGATTCCGTATTATCACTCGTATATATTCTAGAAAATAAACATTTGTTAGAAAAACACGGTGATTGAAAAACAAGTCTTTCTGAGGCTGGAAAAGTAGTTTCATACACATGTAGACCTAAGAAATTTTTTTTAGTTTTTCTCTGTAATTTTTGTCACAGACATGAAGAAAGGTAAATAGTATTTCTTCCTTTCCTTTCAAAAACTGAATCAAATAAAAACAAGTTAAATTATTTCAGCCATAAGGCCTGATGTAGTAAAATACATACACACATACCAGAAAAACAAATATAATAAGACCTAAAGATAAATGAAAAATATATGTAATAATATGTATAATGTTCATATACCTGGGACCCCTATTCTTGTCTCTTAATTATCCTTCCTCCCAGCAACAATTTGATGGAGCTGGCTGGGTGGGTGATATTACCCCTTTTCCTGGTCTTGTCTCCTGCTCCCAGCTCCTATTTTATTTTTAAATTATTTTTCACAAAGTAAAAAGAATATCAAATAAATGAATTAATAAAAAGTAAAGCGAAGCAAAAGTGATAAGGAAGGAGGGAAGGAGGGGGAGGAAGACTTCTGATCTTCTTTATAACCTTTATGTGTATTTACTGTATATTTTATCCTCTCTCTGCAATGCTACAACATGGCACATTTCTTTCCATATTCTACCTTTTCTAAGCATCAAACCCTTCAATGACAAGTTCATTGATTCCTCTAGTTTTCAGCAAAAAGTCCATAAAGGGTCCACTCACTAATAAATATGCATTAGTTTCTGTCTTTTCCTTAATCAAACAAGTCAATTTTTGCCCTCTCTACACATTTTGTCATCTTCAACAATCATTCCTTCCTTGTGGTTGTTTCAGAGCCTTCCTGTTTTTAATTCATCTAATACTCTTACATTACAAGTACAATAATATGATATTGTAAGTTCGGCTTATAAATTTTAGAAATAAATAAATATCTCACTGCTGTTGCCATGCACAAAATCAATCACTCGTAAATCTTTTCCAGTTGTCTGTCCAACTGTACCAGCAAGAAAAATATCAGCTTCTATCCCAGGGCAGTAGCTCTTTTGAATTCTGCTGTATAGTGCAGTGTTGGTGCAGTGTTGGAGGTTTTTGGTTCAATGTGTGGAGGGTGAAGGATGTGTGTTTGTATTTATTTTCATGGTCATGGTCATGATGTGCACTGAAGATGGTGTTTGATTTCATTGTACAAGGTGCAATGACAATAAAGTAAACTAAAAACTAAAACTAAAATTCTAAAATCTGGTTTCAGTTGAATATTAATCTTTAAAAAAAATTTGTTTCATTGTCTGGGTTTGGAACCCAAATTTCCCTGGCCTTTTCACAAGTCCCCTCAGCATGATAAAATGACCCTTTCATATTTACACATTTCCAACTTAAATTTTGAAGTACCTTTATACATTCTAGAAAGTTTCTTTTTCTGTTTTCATATCCTAACAGTCCACTATTTTGTCAGTTCTATTTTAAATTAAATGTGAATTTCAGTCCTTCCGGCCACAGTGAAAGTGGGAGGCTGTGAGTTCAAGTCCTGCTTAGCCAGGAAAGATGACTTCGGACCAATCCAGTCTCTGTCCCAGTCCAACCCACCTCACAAGGTTGTTGTTTGGGGAAGGGGGCAAAATAGGAGGAGGAAGTTGTCTTGGATATTGTTCATTGCCTTGAGTAATTTGCAAAAATAATAAAGGCGAGATACGGATAAATAAAATATTTTTTCCATTCATCCTCTATATCGTAACCAAAGATCCTAGCCCATTTAATCATATACTCTTTCACTTGTTCTCCTTCCATTTCAAATTTCAGTAGAAACTTTGGGTCTTTCCAGGCCTCGGATTTTAAAAAGCAGGGCACAAAACAACACAACCACAATGATCATTATTGCAATATTGATGAATGCTCCATTAATTTTGCTCACCTTGTCTTTCCTGCAAAACTGGCTGGCCCCTGTGCCAAACAATAGAAAGGTGGGATCATTTAGGTCGACTCAAAGAAAGATAAAGTAATGGAAGAGTAAGTTGTATATTCAAGGACAGTTAGTAACAACTGCTTCTTCTCCAGCTTGGAACTTCCAGGCCACCGTCGTAAAGGCTTCGGCCTAGAAGTTTTGGTTGCCTTGTGGGAGGGTCTTGGGTTTTATTTTGGTTTTTTGACTCCTATTCTTTGGCTGGAGAGCTCCATGTGGTATCCGACATTCAAGGTTTGGCATCAGGAAATGAATAGTAGTTGTGAGTATAAGTGGTTTATCTCTC
>CM019155.1:140009046-140035833 GCA_009733165.1 Naja naja
TTATTAATTTATGTGAAATCCTCAATACAGATAATAAATTAATAAATCAATAATGCTTGTTTTCCTACTTCTGCCAAGTTAATTACCAGCTAGGCAACAACAAACAAATGTTTGGAAATTATTTTTTCTGTGACTCATGCAAGCCGCAGTGGAAAACACTTACACCCCTGTCTGTTCACTAAAAAAACTTAGAACACCCAAACCTATATTCACTATGCCTTATAATGCCATCTAAGCATCCATGCCTTTCAGGGTAGAAAGATTTCTCATCATTCATCCATTTTGAATAGGTATCTCTCAAATAGGCTAGATATCAATTTCTGAGTGGGTCCCTTATAGCCTTTTTCCTCTGAATTCAGATAACAGATAACAGAAGGGACCTTGTAGGTCATCTTGTCCAACCCCCTGCCCAAGCAGAAGACCCTACATCATTTCTGACAAATGGCAATCCAATCTCTTCTTGAAAGCCTCCAGTGATGAAGCTCCCACAACTTCTGAAGGAAACTTCTGTTCCATTGATTGATTGTCCTCACTGTCTGAAAATTTCTCCTTATTTCCGGGTTATATCCCTTCTTGTTCAGTTTCCATCCATTATTCCTTGTCTGGCCTTCGGGTGCTTTAGAAAATAGCTTGACCCCTTCCTCTCTGTGGCACCCCTCAAATATTGGAAGACTGCTATCATGTTTCCCCTGGTTCTTCTCTTCACTAGACTAGCCATATCCAGTTCCTGTAACCGTTCTTCATATGTTTTAGCCTCCAGTTCCCTAATCATCCTGGTTGCTCTTCTCTTTTCCAGAGTCTCAACATCTTTTTATAGTGTGGTGACCAAACCTGGATGCAGTACTCTAGGTGTGGTCTTACTAAGGCTTTATAGAGTGGCATTAGTACCTCACTTGATCTTGATTGTATCCCTCTGTTAATGCAACTTAGGATTGCATTAGCTTTTTTGGCTGCTGCTGCACACTGCTGGATCATATTTAGCTGGTTGTCCACTAAGACTCCAAGATCCCTCTCACAGTTACTGCTATTAAGCCTGGTTTCACCCATCTATATGTGTACTTTTGTTATTTTTTGCCTAAGTGTAGGATTTACTTTTCTCTACATTGAATTTCATTTTGTTAGATATGGCCCAGTGTTCTAGTCTGTCAAGATCCATCTGGATCTTGAGCCTATCTTCTTGGGTGTTAGCTATTCCTGCCAGCTTAGTATCATCTGCAAATTTGGTAAGTTCCCCTTCTATTCCTTCATCCAAGTCGTTAATGAAGATATTGAAGAGTATTGGGCCTAAGAGGAACCTTGTGGCACCCCATTGCTTACTTCCCTCCATGTAGACTTAGACCCATTAAGGATTACTCATTGAGTATGGTTTGTCAGCCAGTTGCAAATCCATCTGGTGGTCATGCTTTCTATCCCACGTTTTTCTAGCTTACCAAAAATTAGGTTGTGGTCTACTTTGTTGAATGCCTTGCTGAAATCTAAGTATTATATTCACAGTATTTTGCTGATTTACTAATTTAGTCACTATGTTGAAGAATGAAATAAGATTGGTTTGGCATGATCTGTTTTTAACAAACGCGTGCTGACTGCTAGCTATTACTTTACTTGTTTCTAGATATTGGCAGATCTGTTTTTTTATTATCTTTTCCAGTATCTTCCTGGGTATTGATGTTAGGCTGATTGTTCATATTATTATGGGATGGAAGAAGAAGTTATCTAAGTTCTGAAGAAATGAGATAAGAATTTCTGGTAAAACAGCAAGAATTCATGGTCTATCTTGCTAAACTCCTAGGAGGATTTCAGCTTAAGTTCTCCAACACCCATGTATTAGTTGCAGACTTGAATTGGTTGTTTGAACAAGTTAATTAAATTGTCAGAACCAGGATACAAATTTTCTGTTGTGCTTCAAAGCCTCTGCTGCAATGATGACTTCATGGCCTTGAAACTGAAACAATATTAATTATTTCTATCACATACCTGCTTAATTTCTTTCTCATAGCTCAGGTTCTGGTGGATTTTGCAGAAGTTTCATATCTCCATACCCAACACTTCTGTCTTCACTGTAGACAAAGGCAGGGAATTAATGCATCTTCCCATTATTGCATCATCCCATAAATAGGCTGAAATTTATTATTTGCGGCCTTATTGCAAACCCACTGATTTTCAGATCTGGAAATGTGTCTCTTAGCCTTATGCTTAATGTCTGCAGCCTGCTTCTCCTTGCGCCAAGAGAATTGGTAAGTGTCTGTAATGGGTAAATCATATTGTTTTTAATGGTTAATCAAAATGTATTTTCATTGTTTTGTTTTATTGTATGCTATCTGGATCACATTTGTGAGATTGGCAGCGATAGATAGATAGATAGATAGATAGATAGATAGATAGATAGATAGATAGATAGATGGATTTGGATAGATATAGACAGACAGACAGACAGAGGACAGAGAGAGAGAGATGGATGGATGGATGGATGGATGGATGGATGGATGGATGGACGGACGGGGTTGGGTACAGTGGTGGGCTTCAAAAAAATTTACTATCTGTGGGCGTGGCTTGGTGGGTGCACTTTGCATGTGCACAGAGGGTTTGCTACTAACCTTCTCCTGCAATCCTGCACTCTCCCTGTGGTCTTCAACAGCTAACGTGCAGCAATCCGCTGTGCTGTGCGAAGCAAATGAGCTTCAAAACCAGGAAATAAAGGTCAGTATAGAGCTGGGGCAGGCGGGAGGGACCAGCAGCTCATCGTTGGAGCGAACCGGTTCGCTCACAGATGATCCTTGGAAATACTGGTTTGTCTGAACCAGGCCAAACCAGTAGAATACCACCACTGGTTGGGTAGATAAATAGATGATAGGTAGGTAAGTAGGTAAGTATGTAGATAGATAGATAGACAGACAGACATAGACAGATACATAGATTATCTATCTGTAGCTATTTATCTATCTAATCATTTCTCATCTATCCTTCATATCTATCCCTCATTTATCTATCTGTCTATCATTTATCAGATAGACCAGGGGTGTCAAACTTGCGACCAAGGCTGGATGCGTCACATGCTAGCCACGCCCACCCCGGTTTAGCAAAGGGGGGAAGTTGCGATATGTCACGTGACAATGTGACAACACGAGTTTGACACCCCTGAGATACACAGACAGACAGACAGACAGACAGACAGACAGACAGACAGATATTGATTAACAGAAATCTACAATCAGAGTTAGGGCTAAGGCACAAGGACCAAAGGTTTATATGACTTTACATAAGAAAACAAACCAGCTGGTGTTACATTTGGTGTCATATGAGACAATGACAACAAAATGCTGTTAATAATCTTTGGTAGTTCCCTCTTCCAGTACTTCCCTTCACAATAAATGCTACTTTCTTCAATTATTAATAAAATAATTTCCATTATTAGACAATATGAAGAAACATTGTATGCTCTACTAATCTGACCCATTGAGCAATGTAGAGCATTATCAATAACTACAAAGGATAACCACTAGGACCAAAATATCTCACAAAAATTAGCAACTGCCCATCAAGAAAGGTAATCTAAATATGTAATCTAAATATGTCCAGGTTATAGACAATAAACACAGATAGTACTAGATAATTCTCACAATAGTGATACCCAGTTAGCTAGTGTGAGATGGGATATGACAATTGAATCTCAAATTAAAGCTGTGTCTGGATATAACTCTTGATGCCCCACCTCCATCTTAGTTTATATTTGACGTGCAAAATTTTGTGTCACCTTTTTTTGATGGGTCTCATAAGCAAAGAACCAGGTTGGTGTACTTCGGAATAGGGATAACAATTCTATATTGTAGCAACAAAGGCTAGTTCAACAGAATGTCCCAATGAACAATGCCATGAATAAATGATGCCATGGGTGTTCCGATGCCTTGAGTTGTGTTCCTCAAGTCAGAGAGCTGAAAAGAAAGTAGACAAGGACCAACAACTTACTGAGCCTCTGAAATAATTAAACGATTGTCTGATTCAAATAAGTATGGGTGTTTGTGGATAAAAGCATCTCCAATTGAATATATAAGGGAGAAACAATGCCTCTTTGTCATGGAGAGATAAGTTCAGTAGAGATATTCAGAACTCAGTGATTCAAGAATGAAACATTCCTAAGAACAATCCCACATTCTGTTGTATCTCCAGAACCATGGTGATCCACCAGCAAACTGCATGGTTCTAAAAAGATCTGGCAGTTTTTTGAAAGAAATTCTATGGCCCAAAACTGGTCCATGGTATTTCAGAGATTGTTTGGCTTCCAAACATCTCCAAACATCTGTAGGCAAACTGTTTCTAGTTCAGAGGAATTATTTCCAGAAGTTGCCAAGTTAGATCTGAAGGAGCATAGCACACCATAGAGATTCAGTATGTCCAGAGTGAGAATGGAAGGTCTGAAGTTCTTCTTATCCCTGATCCTGCACACAAATCAGAAAATTTAACAGAAAAACGTTTATTTTCTGCCCTTTATTTTACATTAGCTCTTGGAAAGGGATCCTCAAAAAGTCAAGAGATGAACATTCAACATGAGTTAATTCTGGAAATGAAATAGTACAGAATGAGAGCTTGAAGATTCATAATGGTTTTCACTTTATCTCTGGCTCAACTTGACATAAACTGAGTTACTGTTTGGACAAACTTTTCACAGCTTGTTGATCTTCCACTCATTTGGATCTTCCACTCCCCAAATTTCCTACCAGCCTAAGCAAAATTCCCAATATCCAAACACACTTGAAGGACTGTCCCAAAAATTCTTTCTCCAAAAGGCAAGTGGAATTTCTTGGTTTTTTTCTTTCAAAATGTTTTGCCTGTCATCCAAGAACCTTCTTCAATTCAGAACTGAAGAAGCTTATTGGATGAGAAATGAAACATTTTCAAAGAAAAAAGCCAAGAAAATCCAAATCCCTTTTGGAAAAACATACCTGGAACAACCAAGATCTGGATGATTGAGAATCTCCATAGACAATTGAAGGTCTGGTGAAATGTTACACAAACTTAATATAATGATTATTGTGATGTGGTTGATTCTGGTGAGCAAAGGATCATTTGTGGAGTGGTATAAATCTGCCATGTTGAGCCCAGTTCTTGAACCCTTGTCATTCATTCTGGCTCTTCAGAAACTTGAATGGATTGTCTTCTCCAATCTACTTTTCAAGATGTTCTTAATGGATTGAATTCAAAGATTGAATCTGTCTTCCATCATTGAGCTTCAGCAGCTGCTGAAATTTCACTTCCTCCTTTCTTGTTGCTGTTTAGTTTTCTATAACTTCTCAAAACCAAAAAGATGAAAATAGAGATCTTCAAAACCCGTTCTTTCCCCATTCTTCAACCACTTTCAGATTCAGTTCTACTACCTTGGATTCCACACTAAAGACAAAGATGACTTGGTCAACAGTAAACATCTTTGATGCAATGGATATGTTTTCCTGAATGACTGAGAGTCTATGGAGACTCTCAGTCATCCAGGACATGGTTGTTCCAAAATTTAGTTTAGTTTATTGTCATGGACTTCGTACAACAAAATCAAACACCATCTTCAGACTACGACCATGAAAATAAACACAAACACATATCCTTCACCCTTCACACATTGAACCGGAAACCCCCGACATCACACCAACACTTACCGGCTGCATTTCTGGATTCAACAGCCTTTCAGTTTTGTTTATTTAAGTTGAAATTATACTGCTGCCTGAACAACATTAAAAGGAAGGAGAAGTATTTCTGCTTAGTATCTTGTTTAACTCATGGCTGAAACATTGCTTTAAATTACTTCCTCGTCCTATAGAAGATTCATAGACGTTGATATGCTAGATAGAAGGAACTCTGTTGAAATCTCTTCCTAAAAACCTCCAGTGATTAGTTTACTTTATTGTCATTGTACTTCATACAATGAAATCAAATCAAATCACCATCTTCAGTGCACATCATGACCATGACCATGAAAATAAACACAAACACACATCCTTCACCACACATTAAACTGAAAACCCCCGACACCGCATCAATACTGCACTATACAGCAGAATTCAAAAGAGCTACTGCCCTGGGATAGAAGCTGTTTTTCAGCCTATTTATTTGTGTTTTTATTATTCTGTACTGCCTGCCAGATGGTAATAGTTTTAAAAAAAAGGTTCCCAGGATGAGATGGATCTTTCAGAATGTTTTGAACTTTCTTAAGGCAGCGGGAGCTATAAAGCTCTTCCAAAGAGGGGAGAGGGCAACCCATGATCTTCTGGGCAATGACATTAACCCTCTGGAGTGCTTTCCTATCTGCCATTGTGCAATTGGCAAACCATACAGAGGTGCAGTATGTTAAAATGCTCTCTATGGTGCAGCGGTAGAAGGTCACCAGCAGTTTTTCATTCAGTTGTTGCTTTCTGAGAAGTCTCAGGTAGTATAATCTCTGCTGGGCCCTTTTGACCAAGGCTGCAACGTGGGCACCCCTGATCAGGTCCTCTTTTAGGGTAACACCCAGAAACTAAAAACTGGCCACTTGCTCCACTCAGTCTCCATTGATAAGCAAGGGCTGGATGTCTGATCTGTTCCTTCTATAATCCATTATAAGCTTCTTGGTCTTATTGGTGTTGAGAAAAAGGTGCTTTTTCAAAAGGCATCTGGACTTCTTTTTCCTTGAAGATGTTTCACTTCTCATCCAAAAAACTTCTTCAGAAGAAGTCTCAAAGGGGCTTTTTCAAGACGCAACTGGACTTTCTGTTTTTTCTTTGAAGACCTTTCATTTGCAGGTCTTCAAAGAAAAACCAGAAAGTCCAGTTGCATTTTGAGTGACCCTGTGTCCCCAGGGTCACTCAAGTGACCCTGGGGACACAGCTAAACATTCAAGTGGCCTCACTGATTCTCTGAAAGAATACAAATGACCAGCTGTCTGCAAGGAGTATAAATCCTTGCAGTCCCTACCATCCAGTCAGAGCTGAAGAAGCTTCTTGGATGAGAAGCGTAACATCTTCCAAGAAAAACCAGAAAGTCCAGGTACTTCTTGAAAAAACACTTTTGGGACAACCATGACCTGGATGACTGAGAATCTCCATAGACATCTTCAGAAGAAGCTTCACGAATGAGAAGCGAAACCTCTTCAAGGAAAAACAAAATCCATTTTCCTTTTGGTTTTCCTAGAACAGGGGTCCCCAAACTTGGCAACTTTAAGACTTGTGGACTTCAACTCCCAGAATTCTCCAGCCAGCTAGGAGTTGAAGTCCACAAGTCTTGCCAAGTTTTGGGACCCCTGTCCTAGAATGATGACTGCTAAGTGATAATGCCTTTGTGGTTATGAAGGAAAAACGGTTACAAGTCATTCCAGTGCCATAGTAACTTTGAATGGTCACTAAATGAACTTTTCTTAAATCAAGGACTGCCTGTATATACCTTTTAGAGAAGTCTGGTAAAGAATAAATTTGCTGAATAAATTTGTAACCCAATAAAGGGAAAGAGTGGGAAAGCAGGGAATAGCTATAGAGTTGTGTGTTACTTTATGTGTGGTGGATATTAACAAGGTACATTTGTAATAGCTCAAACACAACCACAGGTAGTCCTCAACTTACAACAGTTCATTTAGTGACCGTTTGAAGTTGAAAAAAGGAATTTAGGACCCTTTTCCATACTCACAACTGTTGCAGCATCCCCATATTCACGTGATCAAAATTCAGATTTGGAAACTGACTCATGTTTATGACGGTTGCAAAGTCAATGCGGAAACCAGATTCACTTAACCGTGCACCTCACTTAGCAAGTGCGGTGATTCACTTAACAACTGTGGCCAGAAAGGTCGCAAAATGGGGCAAAACTTGCTTTAATAAATGTCTCACTTAGCAACATAAATGTTGGCCTCAGTTGTGGTCGTACATCTGCCAGCCTCCAGATTTATTGTTCTTTTGTTGTGGGAACTGTTCAGATACGGCTACCAGATCTAACCTGTAAAAGTTTTAGATGTTGCCTATAATAGACTTCTTGCCATCTGTTTTGGATGCCCGCAAGGTCGCCGGCCGTTGACTTCTAGTTGGTAAAGGGAGTCTTGGCCACAGTGGAAGGTGCTGCTGTCAGGACATTTCCATACCAGCCGCATTGGCCTTCTCTCATCTTCTCTATAATTGGTGCCACACCAAAATGTTGTCAAATGGGGTCATTTGTGATGTGGTCAGGAAGGGATGTTGTGGGCCACCAGTGGCCAGCAGAGCTGGCAGCAGACTGGACAGGGAGGAGGTTGGAGGGAAACATGGGCCAGTCCTGGAGTGTGGGGAAGGCTCTGACGAGTGCTCTGGGTCAGGGGCAGAAATGGGGCCAGGGCCATTTGGCAGTTATCAGTGCCTTCAGAGTTGGAGATCAATGGGGCAGAAGAACAGCTGGAGCCTGTTCCCAGTGTGCGCATGTGCAGAGCTACCAGGAGAAGGGAACAGTTAAGGAACAAGGGCCGACTCAGGAGTAAAGGCACAGGTGGATGGTGAACGGCCCCTCCCATAGGGAATAAAGAGGAGCAAAAGAGGAGTGATGCTTGCAGGAGACAATTAGTTCAATTCATTAGGGTGAAGATCGGTTCCTGATTCTTTGTCAAGTATTGTCTACTGCAGTGTGGCGTTTGGAAGATATTGGCCTGGCAACTTTCCCAGCCTGATAAAGGTCTGTAGTTGTGCAATCTCTTGAAAGACTGTTTTCTGGGACTTTGCTGAAGAGGAATTCACTTTAACCTAAATAAAAAGGGTTTTGTTGGGACAAGGAGTCGGCTTCGTGATTTTGGGAAGCTTGGGTCAGAACAAGGGAGATGCCCAATATTTTTTTTTTTTTTAATTACATTTATATGCCGCCCTTCTCCGAAGACTCAGGGCGGCTTACAATTTTTTTGGAGCACAACCCAATGCGCTCAGCAATATTCAACAGAGCCTTCGCATTTCCATGGTATGGAGAGAGCTTTCGGTCCCTGTTATTGCTGCCCAGCATTCACTGCCATACTGTGCAACAGGGCGGGTGGTTGTCTTGTAAATCTTAAGATTTAAGACAGGGTTGGCATTCGTCTGTCACATAACACACTGGTGAGTTCTCGCCAATGCACCCAGGCTGCATTCACCCTTGCTCACACCTTACCATTGATATCACCATTGCCTTGGAGATGGGATCCCAGATACCGAAAAATGTCTACCTTCTTTAGGTTTTCTCCATTGATTTGAAGCAGGAGTGGGCTGCTACCAGTTCACACTGGTTCGGCCAAACCGGATATTAATTTTACATCTAATTCGCCGAGCTGGTAGTTGCAATGATTGGCTAGCTCCACCCACCCTCCCCTCCCCTCCCCTGAGTCTCCACATGGCCCATTTTGGATCCTAGGTAAATGCAGGGCCTGCACGGAGGCTCAGGGAGGGCCAAAAAAGGGCCTCCCAGAGGCACCAGAAGGCCAGAAATGGGGTAACAGGCCACCTGGAGGATTGAGGAAAGCCTCTGGAGCCCGGGAGGGCAAAAAACAGGCCACCCAGAAGTTCTGGAAACAGGCCTGTTTCCGGCCTCCGGAGGGTCTCTAGAGCCCGGGGAAGCCGTTTTCACCCTCCTGGAAGCTTGAAGAAAGTCTCCGAAGCCCAGGGAGAACAAAAATGGCTCCCCCCACCATGGTGTAGGAGGCCAACTAGGCCACGCCCACCCAGCAATCGGACAGAACCGGTTGGTAAATTTTTTGAAGCCCACCCCTGATTTGAAACATTCCAGGGGTGGTAACCATGTTTTATTTTGCACCCACAAAGAATCTGCCGTTATGTGCAGACTAAAAATCCATGTGTCTTTTAAGGAATTTAGGTCACACTGTTTTCCCCTTCATTTTGTTTTTAAATCAAGGCTTTGGCAAGGACGGCTTCCCATGGAAAAAAGAAAGAAAAAAAAAGGCAAGCTACAGGAAAAAATAGCTCGGTATGGTTAGGAAAGAAGAACGCATGCCACTGAGTACAAAACACAAAAACATTTTATTACTCAAATGCAAATTACAGTCCAGTTGACATCTCTTCATGGCAGGGATAATTTATTCGTCTGAGGAAGACAACTTGATTGTTGGAAAGGACCTCTTTATAAGATAATACTTATAAATCTTTATGGCGTAACTCAAACTGTCCATTTCAAGCACCTGAAAGAAGAGAGAACAGAGTTTTAGCCTAAAAGATGGGGCTGTCTGTCTGTCATTCTGTCAGTCAGTACATCATTCAGTCACCTTTTCAAGCAACAGGAATGCAAAAGATGTACAAAATAGCTTTAATTATTCAGAAGGCCTGTTCTGAACACAAAGCAGACCATTTTTCAAAGTTTTATAAACATTTCATGTTCTAAATTCTCAAAGCAGCCAGATTTCAAATTTTAAATCCTCTGTACTTCGCTACGCAAAATAATGAAATAAAATGAAGCCATCCCACTGTGGAAAGTAGTTCAGGCAATATTTTTTTTCTTAGATTGCAAAAAGCAAAGGAAATGACTGAGGATTATTCCCCATTTCCTAATCCTGAGTGTGAAACAGGAAAAGGAGAAAGTATTACAGGTCTGAATTGATTTGCAAATTGCTTTTGTTTTGGACCTCCCATGAAGTTTTTCCCCGCATGCCATCACTCTCCTAAACAATTAATTCCCCTAACACTGTCAAACTATTTACTAAGGTGGCATTACTATTCTTCTCATCCTTCCTATTACCTACCTCCTTTTCTACTTGTGACTATAACAGTGGTGGGTACCCTTTTTCAGCTCCCGTGCCGATAATTGCGTGCGCTTGCTTTCGCGCATGCCAGCAAAGGCAATGGGTGCTGTGCCCCCCCACGCATGCACACATGACCCCTCTTGCACACCGTGCATCTCTGCTGATTCCCGTCGTCGCTGCATCTCTCGCATCGTACTCAATTCCCCCTCACATGCCGCGTGTCTTTGTGCATGTCTCTGCAATTCTCTCGTGTGCAGCATGTCTGCACATGTGTGCACCATCTCATGTGCAGTGTGTCCCTGCGTATGCACGCACATCTCCTATGTACACACCCCTCTGCATGCATGTCAGATACCCGACAATCAACTGTTGGGTGGCGGCACATGCATGCGCAGTGGGGCTCTTCTGGGCAACCTCTCACATGCTGGAGGAAATGGCTCTGCGTGCCACTTCCAGCACGCGTGGCATAGGTTTGCCAACACAGGACTATAACCTTGTTGCTTGTATCTTTATGATTTATATTGTTTTATTTAGTTTCCTAGTATGATTGCTTATTTAGTATCTT
The DNA here is from genome assembly GCA_009733165.1 of Naja naja. NCBI lineage: Eukaryota > Metazoa > Chordata > Lepidosauria > Squamata > Elapidae > Naja > Naja naja. The sequence goes on from CM019155.1 coordinate 140,020,299, forward strand.
ATGACTATCATTAAGTGTTGTATCTTATGATTCTTGATGAATGTATTTTTTTAATGTACAGTGAGAGCACATGCATCAAAGACAAATTCCTTGTCTGTCCAATCACATTTGGCCAATAAAGAATTCTATTCTATTCTATTCTATTCTATTCTATTCTATTCTATGTGGTTTATTCATAAACCAAGAATTAAGAACCCCCAGATTAGAAGGCTTTCTGTACCAGGACTTCCCTTGACATGCTTTGGAAATGTTTTGAAGTGCATGTTTGCAGCATTTTTCCTTTTAGATCTTTCAGGAGAACGAAGAACTATGAATTTTGACAACAGATCCAGTCTGGATTAAAAGAAGCATATCGGGAACAAGGAGAGACCATCTTCCAATCAACTGCTTTCTCCATATCACTCTACCCCACAAAATCAAGCTAAATATACATTTATGTAGTTTCTAGCAGTTGTACAGCCACTATGCTGTTTAGAATATGTTTCCCATTATTAACCATGTATTTATTTGTTTGTTTGTTTGTTTGTTTATTTGTTTGTTTGTTTAGATTTATATGCCGCCCCATCTCCAAGGGACTTGGAGCGGCTCACATAAAAGTCAAAATAACATAAATACAAGAAATTAAAATATAAACTTCCAAATAAATCTCTAAAACGTAATAAAATCAATTAATTAAAAGGAAAACCCCAAACCAACTTCAATCCAGGGCGGCCTGTTCAATCAGACAAGTTTTAAGATCGCAGCGGAAGGAGCGAAGGTCGGGAGCCAACCGCAACCCCAGCAGCAGTTGGTTCCATAGGGTGGGCGCCCCAACAGAGAAGGCCCTCCCCCGGGGAACTGCAAGTCAACATTGTCTGGTCGACGACATCCCAAGGAGGCTCTGTCGGCTGGAGCGCACTGGGCGATTGGAATTCGATGGCGGTAGGAGGCGCTCCTGCAAATATCCTGGACCCTGGCCATGGAGGGCTTTATAGGTTAACACTAGCACCTTGAATCTTATCCGGAGGGCAACCGGTAACCAATGTAGATCGCGCAGGAGGGGTGTCACATGGGAGTATCGGGTCATTCTCATTACTACCCGCGTGGCTGCATTTTGCACCAGTTGAAGCCTCCGTATAGTCCGCAAGGGCAGCCCTAGGTAGAGAGTATTGCAGTAGTCAAGACGGGAAGCGACGAGTGCATGGGTGACTGTGCATAGGGCATCCTGGTCCAAATAGGGACGCAACACCAGGCGAACCTGGGCAAATGCCCTCCTGGTGACGGCTCCCACCTGCTCCTCCATACTTAGTCATGTATCCAGGAGGACACCCAAGGTGCGCGCCCTATCTACGGGGGGCAACACCTCTCCCCCCATGGTCAATGATGGAATTTCTTGGACAACCCGAGATGCCGGTAGGCACAGCCACTCAGTCTTGTCTGGGTTGAGCTGCAGCCTGTTTCTCCCCATCCAGATCCGTACTGCCTCCAGGCAACAGGACATCACGAGGAGGGCATCACTAGATGGTCTGGGGTGGAGATGAAGAGGTGGGTATCATTAGCATATTGATGATACTTCACCCCAAAACCACGGATGATCTCACCCAGCGGCTTCATGTAGATGTTGAACAGGAGGGGAGAAAGAACCGACCCCTGGCGCACCCCACAAGTGAGGGACCCTGGGCTCGACCTCTGTCCCCCTGCCAACACCAATTGCGTGCGTCCCGAGAGGAAGGAGGAGAACCACTGTAGAACAGTGCCTCCCATTCCCAACCCCCGAAGACATCGCAGTAGGATACTATGGTCGATGGTATCAAAAGCCGCTGAGAAGTCTAATAGGACCAGGATAGAGGAACATCCTCTATCCTGAGCCCCCCCGAGATCATCCATCAGTGCGACCAATGCTGTCTCCATGCTGTGACCGGGCCTGAAGCCCGATTGATACAGATCTAAGTAATCAGCTTCCTCCAGGAAAGTCGGAAGCTGCTGAGCCACCACACTCTCAACAACCTTTGCAACAAAGCGAAGGTTGGAGACTGGACGAAAGTTGTTGAAATTGGCTGGGTCCAGGGCAGGCTTCTTGAGGAAGGGCCTCACCACCGCCTCTTTCAAGGCAGCAGGAAAGGATCCCTCCTGCAACGATGCATTGGTAATTGCCTGGAGCCAGCCACGTGTACCCTCCTGGGCGGCATAAACCAGCCAGGAGGGGCACGGGTCCAATAAACAGGTGGTGGCACTCAGCCTCCACATAATCCTGTCCACAGAATCTAAGGTCACAAGGTCAAACTCATCCCAGATAATCTCGACAAGACTTGTCGTCGCCTCCACGTCCAACTCTAGCCAGTTGGTGTCCATACCGGCCTGAATCCGAGCGATCTTATCCAGCAGATGTTGACTGAACTCCTCGGCCCGTCCCTGCAGAGGGTCCCCCCTCACCCCCTGATCCAGGAGGAAGTGTGCGACCCTAAACAGGGCGGCTGGGCGATTATCTGCGGATGCGATAAGAGTGGAGAAGTAAGCCCTCTTTGCCACTTTCATCGCAGCCAGGTAAGTCCTAGAGAAGGCTCTCACCTGGGATCGGTCAGATTCGGATCGGGTGGACCTCCAATGGCTCTCTAGGCCCCTCCTCCGATGCTTCATCTCTTGGAGCTCTGTGGAAAACCAGGGAGCTAACTGGGATCTGCGTTGGGTTAGGGGCCGCAAGGGGACAACCCGGTTGAGTGCCCCGGAGGCAGCCTGTTGCCAGGCATCTGCCAGTGCCTCAGCCGAGCTGTGGATCAGGGAGGTAGGAAATGGCTCAAGCGCCGTCTGGAACTGCTCAGGGTCCATAAGGCGCCTGGGGTGGAACCATCTCGTGAGTTCCGCCTCCCAGTGGTGAGGAGTGGCATAATGGAAGACCAGCCGAAAGAGATAATGATCTGTCCATGGCAGGGGGCGAATAGTTGGAGACACCCCCCCCAGACATTGTACCACTGTCCCGAGATAAAAACTAGGTCCAGCGTGTGCCCCCCCTCATGAGTCGGGTCTTGAATTATCTGGGTCAGGTCCATGGCCGCCATGGAGGCAATGAACTCCCGTCCTAGGCCTGATCCTTCCCCCAGGGAGGGCAGGTTAAAGTCTCCCAATACTAAAAGTTTGGGAAACTCCACTGCCACTCCTGAGAGGAGGTCAAACAGTTCAGGCAGGGCCATTGCTACGCAGCTGGGAGATAGGTACACCAGCAACAGACCCAACTGACCACATGGGCCCAGCTTCATGAGGAGAAGCTCACACCCGCTTATTTGCAGGACAGTGATCTCCCTCAGACATAAGGTCTCCCTGATGACAACAGCCACTCCCCCACCCCTACCCTGGGCTCTTGGCTGGTGCAGCACCTGGAAACCTGCTGGGGATAACTCAACCAGGGGGACCCCTCCCTCTGGCCCCAACCAGGTTTCCATGATGCAAGCCAGATCCGTGTCCTCCTCCCCAATCAAATCATTGAGGAGGGGAGCTTTATTTACCACGGACCTGGCATTTAAATAGACCAGCCCAAGCCCAGGGACCTGACCTCCCGGATCCCCAGGGTAGCAGGCGGAGAGATTGGGGTCGGAGCGCGGCACCGCTTGTAAATAGCGAGGGCGCACCCCCATTGAATGATACGGCCCCCTGCCTCTTTGCCTCCCACCCTATCCAATCACCATAGGGATCTTATCCCCACCCCAGCCCCCAAGGTTCCCAAGCCCCCGACCTCCACCCCAACCACACCGCAATCTAATCCGGACCTGGATTGAGTTGGGGAATGACTTGGCAGAGTCCCCCCAAGTCTCTGACCGAGTCTACATTCCACCCCACTCCCTAACCCCTTTAAGAATTTGGTAATAAAATTTAAAAGAGACCCTTTAAAAACTTTATGATTGCAAAAATTAAAAAAACCCTTCGTATTCTTAGTAGGCTAAGAATTTTAGGTGCTAAATATACACTTACAACTGTGTGTGGTTTATCTGTTGATGGGCTTATCCACAAATACAGGTAGTCCTCAACTTAACAACCACAATTGACCCCAAAATTTATGTTGCTAAGTGAAACATTTGTTAAGTGAGTTTTGCCCTGTTTTACAACTTTTCTTGCTACAGTTGTTGAATGAATCACTGCTGTTATTAAATTAGTGACACAGTTAAGTGAATCTTGCTTCCCCATTGACTTTGCTTGTCAGAATGTCACAAAAGGGGATCACATGGCCCCGGGACACTAAAAACCATCATAAATGTGAGTCAGTTGCCAAGTGTCTGAATTTTGATCACATGACCATGGGGATGCTGCAATGGTCATAAGCATGAGAAACAGTCATAAATCACTTTTTTCAGTGCCTTTATAACTTTGAGTAATCACTAATTGTTGTAAGTCAAGGACTATATACAATATTTTTTTTAAAATGTGTACCGTCCATATATACTCATATATAAGCCCATCTGCAGTTAAACTGATCCTCAGATTTTTTAAAACCAAGATACCACACAAAATAAATAGTTTAGTTTTATTTGACATAGGTAATCCATGGATTACCTATGGCAGTGGTAGCTAATCTTTTTGGGCTCCTGTGCTGAAAATTGCGCTCCCGCTCCAGCATCCAGAAGGCAATACGCACAGCACCCCCACACCTCCTGCGCAATTTCCCCCCTTCGCCCCCTTACCTGCATCATGCATGCACGTGCCTCCTAGCTGATTTTCAGCCTGTTTGAGGCCTTTTTCGGCCTCCCAGAGGCTCGAGGAAAGCATCTGCAGCCTTTGGAGGCCGAAAAATGGGCCCATTTCATCACTTCCAATATTTTCGGAAATACAGGAAGTGACGAAACGGGCCTGTTTTTCAGCCTTCAAAGGCTGCAGAGGCTTCTTTTAAGCCTCTGGGAGGCCGAAAAAGGCCTCAAACAGGTTGAAAATCAGCTGGGAGGCGCACACATGTGCAGTGGGTTGGCTGGGGCTTGTGTGCCCGCACAAATGGCTCTGCGTGCCACCTGTGGTACGCGTGCCATAGGTTCGCCATCACGGACCTATGGCTAAGCCAAATATGAAAATTAAAACATACAAACATTTTGAGAGTAAACGTATTTGTAAGTGGTACATTTTTCACAGTATTTTGGTTAAAAATTCACAGAGTTGGCACATCTTTGGATGGGCTTATACACTCAATGTACAACAGTTCATTTACAATGTTACAACAGCACTGAAACTGACTTATGACCATTTTTCACACTTATGACCATTGCAGCAATCCCATGCTCACGTGATCAAAATTCAGATGTTTGGCAACTGACTCACACTTATGATGGTCGTTGTATCCTGGGGTCATGTGATCATTTTTTGTGACTCCTGACAAGCAAAGTCCTTGGGGAAGCCAGATTCACATAACAACCGTGTTCCTAACTGAATAATGGCAGTGATTCACTTAACAAATCTGGCAAAAAAGTCATAAAATCAGGCAAAACTCAGTTAACCAATGCCTTGCTTAGCAACAGAAATTTTGGGGTGAATTGTGGTCATAAGTCAAGGACTACCTATATGCAAGGATGCACAATAGCAGGGTTGCCCCACCCCAATTGTAGAAATCAATAAAAAGTCTTGTTTGCTTCATTTCAGTTTGTGAAATTATAGCTTGGCTCCATATTCTATTATTAAGTTTTTGAAGATCAACTTTTATGTGCCTCAAAATAAAGAGAAAATAGAACCATCCCAATATGTCAGAGGTCAAATATTTTTTGGTACGATTGCCAGCAGGTTCCCAAATTGTGTGGGGCTCAGCAACTATGGTTGATAAGAATCAACCATTTTCATTAACAGATCCTGACTGTTTGCCTAGAACAGGGGTGTCAAATTCAAGGCCTGTGGGCCGGATCCAGCCCGTGGGATGCTTAAATGTGGCCCGCATGGCCACCCTGGAAATAGCAAAGAACCAGCCCGTGGTGCCTCTGGCAGCCAAAATGGGGGTTGGGAGGGTGGGGTGGCGGGGGCGCGTGCAGCCCCCGTTTGGCCCATTTCGGCCTGGACAGCCTCTTGCAACACTGCTGGCCAAAATGGGGCCGGGGGGGTGCTTGCGTGGTCCGATTTTGGCCTGGATGGCCTCCTGCAACACTTTTTGGCCGGCAAAATGTTGCACGAGGCCGTCCAGGCCAAAAATGGGCCCCTCTGCCCCATTTTAGCTGTTGAAGTGCTGCAGGAGGCATCTATCCCATCTCCCTCTGCCCCCGGCCAGCCCTCAGGGAACTACAATGCTGATCCGGGCCTCAAAGGAATCCAGTTTGACACCCCGGCTTAGAAACAATTCCTAATCGCACCAAATGACTAGGTGAAGGCTAGGATGCACTTACCGGGTTTCGTGATGTGTTCCCAAACATTTGACACAGCAGTAGCGGGCGCCACAAGAAACACATGTGTAATTTGATGGGAAGCCACACACCGTGCAGAAATGACGCTGTGGCAAATTAGAAGGGGGCGCACACGCTGTCAGGTAGTTGGGCCCTTCACTTGAGTTGAGGTTCTGCTGGAAGTCGAACAGAGAAAGAAACTTGTTGGTTGGGATCTTACCACCATGGATAGAGGTATCTATCCATTATTTTAACGGATATCTGTGATGGCAAAGGGGAAAAGGAAACATAGGCAGCCTTCATTCAGTGATCATAGTTGGAAGTGGCAACTCAGTTGCTAAGTGAAGTGATCCCTAAGTGAAATTACAACTCTGATTTTGATCAAACTTGAGAGTTCCTTTGCTTTACGGACCTGTGAAGGTGGTAAAGGTGAGGATTAGTCTTAAAGTTATTTTTACGTCACTGTTTTAATTTTGAAGAGAGCCAGTTTGATGTAGCGGTTAAAGCATGAGGCTAGAAATCAGCAGGCTGTGAGTTCTAATCCAGCCTTAGGCACGAAGTCAGCTGGGTGACCTTGGGCCAGTCACTCTCTCTCAACCCTAGAAAGGAGGTAAGGACACTTCCAAAAAATCTTGCCAGGAAAACTGCACAAACTTCGCCAGGCAGTCATGATGAATTAAAAAAAAAACATGTGACTTGAAGGCACACATATGTACTTAACTTTGTATAACCGCTAAATAAGGACTATCTATACTAAAACGAGCATCATTATAATAATGAGAATATTGAGGTATTAAGATTTAAGAGCTTACCAGCAGCAGTGAGTCTGATGCATTATAGGCTGATGAAATAAGAATGAATCAGCATAGCAAGGGTTTAAGACTGGGGATGGGTTCTACCCCTTTAAGAGGTGTTTATGTAAGGCAGCCATTAGAGGGCATGTTCTCTCTCCTTGTGTCCTGTATCCAGAGCAGAGTTTCTCCGTATAGAGTTAAGAAGGTATTTGCCTACCACATATATGTCTGTATATAACTGTTGTATATAAACCATTGTTAAATGTCTAAGTCTCTGTGTGCTGTGTTTTGCTCCTGGGTTGTCTCATAATGGTAGTCACGCTGCAAACGCTCTGACAGGGAAAAATTAAGAATGGAGATTCCCCCAATTTTTTGTTAAGAAAAAGAGAAAGGGAGAGAAAGACCTGTTCTTCCAGCAAAGCCTGGAAATTTTTACGGAACCGCAGCTTGAAATGGTCTCCGCGGGTTTTTTTCTTCTTTTTCCCTGCAAATAAAGAACAAAGAAGAAAAAACACAAATTACAGAAGAAGGTAAATGCCTTGTAGACTCAGTAGATTTTGTGGCATTGAACATAACAATAAAGAAAGATTATGAAGGTGGGATTTTATTAACTTAGGATAGGGTACTCTGCTTTTCTAGGTAAATGTTGAGTTTTGTGGGAGCTGTTACAAAATGGCAGTCATGGGGGGGGAGTACACACTTCCAATATGCAGAAGAGAAATGGGGGAAGTGAAAAAATAGTTTTCCTATGAAACTGAGGGAGATAAGGTTTCCAACGTCCAATCAAATATTAGCCCTTTGCTTCCAACAAAGCGATCTGTATGTCCCAAAAACCAAACTGGTAATGCCTAGAGAACTACAAAAACACATACAAAAAATTCCTAATTACAATGTACACATCCAGACATGAAATACATTCTCCCCACATTCAAACCAAGGAGCCTACTTAAAGAGAGATGTTCAGAAAGGGGATGAAAAAAATCTAGAGGTAAAAAGAGACAGGATTTTAATTGTATGTTTGTAGTAACCATCTTGACTTTTTTTTACTCCCTTGGGGATATGCCTCTACTTTTGTGTGTATATGCAAATGTTTGTGTTTATTCTTGTATATTGTATTTACAGGCACATAGAGACATATGTATGTATGCAAGGTTCACACAAACAAACCAATAAATGACAAGCCCATCTATTGGCCAAGAAAGAAAAGGAAGTCAAATAATAAAGCTAAGGGAGAGTGAAATCAAAGGAAAAAGAAAATCAAGGAAAAATCAAAAGGTGAAATCATATGAGAATGAAATCAAGGAAAGTGAAATTGAAGGAAAGTGAACTCAAAAGTGTGAAATCAAGAGAAACTTAAACCAAGTGAAAATGAAATAAAAGAAAACTGAAATCGAGGCAAACTGAAATCAAGGGAAAGTAAAATCAAAGGAAAGTGAAATCAAGAGAAAGAGAAATCCTGAGAATGAAATCAGGGAAAGTGAAGTTGGAGGGAAGTGAATTCAAAGGAGAATAAAATCAAGGGAAAGTTAAACTGAGTGAAAATGAAATCAAAGAAAACTGAAATCGAGGGAAAGTGAAATCATATGAAAATTAAATCAAGGTCCTGGTTTTGACCTGTAAAGCCCTTCATGGCTTAGGACTGGGATATTTACGGGAGACCCTGCTGCCAGCGACTGTTTCCCATCGTCCTGTGCGCTCTCACAGATGGGGCCTCCTTGGGGTTCCATCAGCCAGACAATGTCGGCTGGCGACCCCTTGGGGTAGGGCCTTCTCTGTGGGAGCACCCACCCTTTGGAACCAGCTGCCCCTGGAGCTCCGGGTGGCCCCTGACCTCCGCCTCCCTGGGCCTAAAACATGGTTATTCCAACTTGCTGACCTGGACTGAGGGTGAGCTATACAGGGAGTTTTAAGGATTGTTTTTAGTGTTTTAATTATATTTTGGGTTTCCACTAGATTTAATTTCTTTTTAATTGTGTATTTGTATCGTTTTTACTGTACGCTGCCCCGAGTCCTTAGGGAGATGGGGTGGCTTAGAAATCCAATTAATAAATAAAATAAATAAATCAGGGAAAGTGAAATTGAAGGAAAGTGAATTGGGGGAAAGTGAACTCAAAGAAAACTGAAATAAAGGGAAAGTTAAAGGGCCTTGGTGGTGCAGGCTGTTAATAGCCTAGCACTTAGTTCCAGCTGCCTGTAATTATTGCAGGCTCGAATCCCACCAGGCTCAAGGTTGACTCAGCCTTCCATCCTCTCGGGGTAGGTAAACTGAGGACCCAAGATTGTTGGGGGCAATAAGCTGACTTTGTAAAAAATGCCACTTAGTAATAAGCAGGCATATACAATGGAAGGAAGGCTATTGCTGAGCGCATTGGGTTGTATCCCAAAAATTGTAAGCCGCCCTGAATCCCCGGAGAAGGGTGGGATATAAATATGAATTAAAAAAAAATTGAGTGAAAATGAAATCAAAGAAAACTTAAATCAAGGGAAAGTGAAATCATATGAGAATTAAATTAGGGAAAGTGAAATCAAAGAAAAGTGAAATCAAGAGAAAGTGAAATTCAAGGAATGGCCAGCAGGAAACTTCACCTGTTTCGGCATCGTCGTCAAACTGAGGCAAGCGCTTCACTAGCTGTGGCATATTGGCATGAGGGTCATCTTGGAAATTGTCATTCTCCAGGGCTTCTAACTGGCGGTTGAGACGGCGCTGGCGGGTGGCCCGGTCTAAAATACGCCTTTGGCTGGGGTCCTGGGACCTGGCTGAGAGAGAAGAAAGATGGGGAGAGGCTGAAGCCAAGTCTGATTGAGTCAACCAAGTTGCCTTCAAAGAGAAACAGCTGGCATCTGCTCATGGGGGCAGTCTTCACAGCTGGCAAAGGACACTTCCAATCTCGTAATTAGCACATGCTCTAATTACCTTAAGCCAAGAGTAAGCATTTCCCCAAGGGGTCACATGAGAAATAGGAACTGTTGTGGAGGGCCAAACCATATACTTACATTTGATTTCTAATTTCTGATTGACCTCATTTTGGCCAGACAGGGGCAGCCAAAGGGCTGGATGTGGCCTCGGGCGCTATAAAATGTCCAGATCTGCCTTAAGGCCACATGCATTCCCCTCCAAGCACCTGAGATCATCCTGCCAACATTTGGAAGCAAAATGGCTGAACTGCATCCATTTGCGTGCCTGTGTCACCCCTGAAGTGAACCTGGCTGAGGCCACATTTGAGGCTTCAGGGTTGCCACATAGCAGAGGGAGGGGGGAAATAGTTAGATGGGGTTTTGTAGCCAAAACAATAATGTTTTCCCATGGGAACCAAGGACATTCTCACAGGTGGCTGGCCAGAGGAGGGGGAAATAAACAAGCAACCAGCCAACAACTGGATTGGAGAATGTGACCAGTGACCTGTGGGTGGGTGTGTTTTAATTAGGTGAAAGCCACAGGAATTTTTAGAGTCGGCTTTCACCAGTTGTGTCATATGATATATCCAATAAAACCGTTCTTTGAGGAATTTACCTGCTTTGGAGTTCTGATTTCTATGAGTGCATCACTTGGAACCCTCACAGTTGTTTTTCATAATTGGCAGCAAAATTAAGGATGAATACTCCTGTCTCTATCTCAACTCTTAAATTCCCCCCAACCCCACCCTCACTCAAAGACTAATAAACAGCCCAAGATCCGTTGTCCTCTTCTCAACAATGTGGCATGTTTAACTTGGATTCTGTGTGCTCTGTAAACCAACAGCAACTGCCAACCATGGTTAAGAACATGGAATATCACATCTATTTCTTTAAATGTCTTGAGAATAATAGGTCAGTGATGGCTAGCCTTTTCGTCACTGTGTGCCGAAGGTAATGCAATGTGTGCATGACCCCACCGCTCCCTGCGCATGTGCATGCAACCCCTGTGTGCCCCCTGCCCCCTGCGCATGCACATGCATCTTCTGCGCACGCCCTGCCCCCTGCGCATGCGCAGCAGATATCCAATAATCAGCTGGCTGGTAGGAGGCACGGGCACATGTGCAGGCGAGGCTTGCGTGCCATTTCCAGCATGCATGCCATAGGTTTGCCATCATGGATATAGGTAGTCCTCAACTTACAAACCGTTCATTTAGTGATGGTTCAAAGTTACAATGGCACTGAAAAAAGTGACTTATGACCATTTTTTACACTTAAGCCGTTGCAACAACCCCATGATCAGATGATCAAAATGCTTGGCAACTGACTCATATTGATGATGGTTGCAATATCCCAGGGTCATATGATCCCCTTTTATGACCTTCTGACAAACAGTCAATGGGGAAGCCAGATTCACTTAACAACCATGTCACTAATTTAATAATAGCAGTGATTCACTCAACAACTGTAGCAAAAAGGTCATAAAATGGGGCAAAACTCACTTAAGAAATGTCTCACTTAAAATGTTTTACAAATGGCACTTTCCATCAGCAAGACTAGCTAAGAAGGATATGTTGGCTAAATGCTGGAAATGTAACCAGACACTGGGCTCGTATTACCATATGTGATGGATGTGCCCAAAGGCAAAAAAATACTGAACAAATATACATACTTGGGTAGAAAAAATGATAAAAGGACATATAGACTTAAAACCGGAAATATTCCTATTGATTATCATACCAGAAGAATATGTACTTAAGAATATATGTATTAACAGCGGCTAGAATTGCATTTGCGCAACACTGGAAGAGCATAGAGATTCCTACAGAAGAGAACGTAATTTAAAAAAATATTAGAATGTGCAGAAATGAATAGACTAACACTTAAAATTAAAGGTAAGGAAGACACTAAACATTTTTTAATATGGGATTCGTTTTATCAATCGTTAACGAGCAAGAACAGAAGTTAGATTTTTTAAAAATATACAAGAGAATGACTAACTTTGTAAAAACGGCTCACCAAATGGATATGTAAGCACTACTGTCATTATATGATTATTATTGCTATGAGGAGGCACTACTGCTATTATATGATTAATACTAATACTTTGAACACTATTGTTATCATGATTATTGCACAAATTATACCCAGACAACACACTGTTTACATAGACACTGAACATTTTGCTCTTTCTATATTTAATAAAAACATTAAAAAAGGTCTCACTTAGCAACAGAAATTTTGGGTTCAATTGTGGTCCTAAGTTGAGGACTACCTATATTTCTTCTATTTTTTTGGGTGGTCCATGTATTTCTTGGTTGTTAAGAGAATATAGTTTCTATGATTTGTATGGCCCAATTTATAATTCCTTAATCAACCCAATCATGCCTTCTGCATCCTTTGTATATTACCTATAAATATGGCTGATTCTTTTATGAGAATATAAAACAAGCCATGAGGAATAGTCTCCAACGTGTGAATTCATTGATGTTAAGTCTTTAGTGGTCTCTGAACTTGCTTGTTTTTGTTTTTTTGCAAACTTTTCATTACCCAAACTTGGTAACATCATCAGTGCTAGTTTGGGTAATGAAACATCTGCAAAAGTCATCATGAATCTTCTTAGGGGTGAAACAACTGAGCTCAGTGAGCACCAAAGACCCCTCATTTCAACCCTGAGATACAAATATTCTCCTTTAATTCCATGATGCTCCCTTATAGCTACATAAACCTAATTTATGGGTATGTTGTCCAAATGCCCCCTCCTGTGGCAAGACAAGAGCATCTAAAAGTGATTTTCAGGTCTAGGAGCAGGTAGCTGCTGTGCTGCACCAAAGCTATATTATTTTCCTTTGCAAAAAAATTAAAAAATTGTCCCAGTCACTCTTTGCATCTACCAACAAGCCCCTTTTTCTCTCCAAGCCCCATTTCAAAATACCTGAAATTTTCTTTTCCACCATTCTGCCAGCCAGGTAAGCCCCCCAGTGGAGCTTCTCTGATATTTCTGGTATAAATTTGCCTTGTTTGTCTCCACGCCGACTTTCCAAGCTGCAAAAACCTTTGCACCACAAGAAGTGACGAGATACTGAGCAAATCGGATCAGGCTTTAGCGTTCTTAGTGCGAAGTTATTTATTTACTGCACATCTAAGGACGCTCTATCCAATTGTCATCTGCAAACAAGCGCCATGTTACTGCAGGCATATGGACTTCCGCCTCTGCTGCCAGGACACGCCCACTAAGACGCGTCACGCTGTCTGTCCTCGCCGAGCATGTTTGGTTTTAGCAGAGGCGGGATTAGGCTCCCCTGGGTCCTACACTCCGCCGAGTTCGAAATAAATTACAGGGAGTCCACATCATATCAAATAAAATCGATTTGATTTGGTGGTCCTCGACATACGACCACAATGAAGCCCAACATGGCTGTTGTTAAGTGAGACGTTTGTTAAGCAAGTTTTGCCCCATTTTACAGCCTTTCTTACCACTGTTGTTAAGTGAATCCCTGCAGTGGATAAATTAGTAATCTGGTTGTTAAGCAAATCTGGCTTCCCCACTGGCTTTGCTTGATCAGAAGATTGCAAAAGGGGATCACATGACCCTGGGACCCAGCAAAGGTTATAAATATGAACCCAATTGCCCAGCATCTGCATTTTGATCAAATGATCATGGGACTGCTTTAAAGGTTGTTAACTGTGAAAAACAGTCATAAGTCACTTTTTTCAGTGTCATGGAAACTTTGAACAATCACTAAATGAATTGTTATAAATCGAGGACTACCTGTATTTAGGCCAGGGATCTCCAAACTCCGAGGACTTGAAGACTTATGGACCTCAACTTCCGGAATCTTCAGCCAATATGGCTGGCTGAGGAATTCTGGGAGTTGAAGTCAACAGAGTTGCTGAATTTGGAGACCCCTGACAACAGGGAGTAGAATTCTATTTAAGCTGGTGTTCCTCAACTTGGCCACTTTAAGAAAGGCAGACTTCAACATGTTCGGCATGCTGGCTGAGGAATTCTAGGAGTTGAAGTCCAGCCATCTTAAAGTTTCCAAAGTTGAGAAATACTTGTTTAAAAAGCTTCCCATTCAGCCCCTGAAATTGCTCCTAGTTTAGAATTGTGGTGATAATACAAATTCTATAGTTACCATTCTTCCGAACAAGGGCAAAGTGCAATACACATAAACATGGACACCAGTCATAAAGAACAGTGGAAGAAAAAAAGTGGAAGGTGATTATCCCCATGAAAGATAATTCTGAATTTAGGAGATTATTTTATTTATATTAATGCCAAGTTGGATATTACTATATATCATCATATTACTGATTACTATTATTTATTTATTTATTATCATTATTATGCATTCTGCATCTAATAGATGGAAACTAATCAAGGAAAGAAATAACCTAGAACTAAGGAGGAATTTCCTGACAGTTAGAACAATTTATCAGCTTGCCACCAGAAGTTGTAAGTGCTCTCATACTGGAAGTTTTTAAGAAGAGATTGGATAACCATTTATCTAAAATGGTATAGTGTTTCCTGCTTAAGCAAGTGGTTGGATTAGAATAGCTACAAGGTCCTTTCCAACTCCATTATTCTATTCTATTCTATTCTATTCTATTCTATTCTATTCTATTCTATCCCATCCCATTCTCTCTTCTCTTCTAATTTTTTCCTTGGACTACAGTACCAGGGCTTTCAGTTTTTATTTCATTTTTTTTTAAAACATGCCTTTTCCTCCTAGGTCAAATTCTCAAGACCACGAAGTTACTGCAATATATTTACCAACTTATCAGTCAATTGCAGTAAAAAAAATAAATTGTTTTGCAAGCAACGCAACGCTGATCACCAAATCATTTCCTGCAAACCCTTATCTCATCCCTTCCCCAAATCATGGTAAATGTTTGGATTTTCAGCCAGGGACAGGTCACCCTAGAACAGAGGTCTTCAAACTTGGCAACTTTGAGACTTGTGGACTTGAAGTCCAAAGTCTCAAAGTTGCCAAGATTGGAGATCCTTGCCCTAGAGATTGATGGGGCTTCCTGTCAAAGAAGCCATCCGAGAATTGCAGCCTCATACATTCCTAATATTTATGAGCAGAGAATGCAAGAGCAGAGTTAAGTAACATCTCTCATTTGAACCCTCAATCTTTTCATTTTTTTCCTTTTTGTTCTGCGCAACTGGCAAGATCGCACGCGTGTGTATGCGTGCGCACGTCCAAATAACCAGCCTGTTTTATTTT
Source organism: Naja naja (assembly GCA_009733165.1). NCBI lineage: Eukaryota > Metazoa > Chordata > Lepidosauria > Squamata > Elapidae > Naja > Naja naja. Next base: position 140,035,536 of record CM019155.1, read on the forward strand.
TTTTCCCTTGCGGGTAAAGGATCAAATCAGCATTTCCGCTGAGTTTTTAGTCTCCCTTCATCTTCTGGCATTAAAGGATGTGGCACAGTGGTTAAAGTGCACTACTGCAGGCTACTTCTGCTGCCTGCTCAACAGTGTAACAGTTCAACAGTTCAAGCCTCACCAGGCTCAAGGTTGACTCAGCTTTCCATCTTTCCGAGAAGGGTAAAACGAGGACCCAGATTGTTGGGGGCAATAAGCTGACTCTGTAAACCGCTTAGAAAGGGCTGCAAACCACTGTAAGCGTCTAAGTGCTATT
>CM019155.1:140036833-140148701 GCA_009733165.1 Naja naja
TGCTGCCTGCTCAACAGTGTAACAGTTCAACAGTTCAAGCCTCACCAGGCTCAAGGTTGACTCAGCTTTCCATCTTTCCGAGAAGGGTAAAACGAGGACCCAGATTGTTGGGGCAATAAGCTGACTCTGGCAGCAGAAAGGGCTGCAAACCACTGTAAAGCGGTATATAAGTCTAAGTGCTATTGCTATATTAATAACCCAGTTCTGGACTGGGTCTAAGCATCTCCCCCAATTGGAGCTTCCCTGGGTGGAAATGCCCTGTAACCCTATCCCCATGACCAAACATGGGTCTTTTCAAACTCCTTTCTCTTTCTTTTTCTTTCTTTCTTTCTTTCTTTCTTTCTTTCTTTCTTTCTTTCTTTCTTTCTTTCTTTCTTTCTTTCTTTCTTTCTTTCTTTTTCTTTCTTTCTTTCTTTTTCTTTTCTTTCTCCTTCCTTCCTTCCTTCCCTCCCTCCCTCCCTCCCTTCCTTCCTTCCTTTTATATCCCCTTCCCCGCCTCTTTCTTCGGCTCCCCCAAACTTTCCACACCCTTCACAAGCGTCTTCAAACTTGTAAAGTTTAAGACTTGTGACTTAAACTTCCAGAATTCCTGAGCTAACATGACTGCAGAAGGAATGTGGGAATTGAAGTCCACAAGTTTTAAAGCTGTCACGTTTGAAGACCCCTGCTCCATTGGCTTGCCGAGCACGAGGGGAGGGGGGAGAAATTTCCCCGCCTGTTCCGATTGGCCACAAACCCTCTCGCGGGTTGAGATTGGTTAGCCCAGGCGTCGAATTACCATTGAATTAAGAAGAAGCGAGGCGTAAAATCAAGAATGGAATGCGCGCGGGGGAGGGGACGGACTTTCCCTTTGGAACGTTGATTTCCCTTTGATCTCCTTAGGCGAGAGGTGGAATGGAGCTTTGCACGTATTTTGGGAGGGGGGAGGAGTGTAGGATACCCACCCCATCCCACCCGCATTCCACGCAGGGCTAAGCCTACCCCTTTAGAGGTGGTTCCCACCCCAGCGATTGGCTTGCGATCGGGAGGAGCTTGAGATGCTTCCAAGCTCCGCCGCTCGCGAGAGCGAACCAAACTCGGGCGGACCTACAGTGGCTTTTCTTGCTCTCGCTCGAGCTCTGTGCTCATGGAACTGCGAGCGATCCTGAGCCTGCGCGCCGCCCTGGCACTGGTCGCCCTGGCGATGGGCGCCTCTGCGGGCAGCGAAGGCAAGCGGGAAAGCGTGGATCCCGGTAGGAGGGCGCAGCGGGCAGGGATGAGGCTGCCTGGGGCGCCGGAGGGGTTGGTTGGGAAAAGTGACTGGCCGTCGCAAGCTTGGGAGCGGGTGGGTGGGGGCAGCGGGCGCTGTTAAGGCAGAAAAGGGGAAGGAGAGAGGCTGCGTGCACGGAGCCCTCAGCTATGTGATGCAGAGCAGCTAGGAACACGTGTCTTTCTTTAAAAGCCCATTCACACGAGTCGTCGCTTTGGCTGTCAACGGTCGCCGAAAATCGGTTTCACTCCCAGGATGGTCCCCAGCCTAGCGCTCCCTGCTGCGGACCGAAGAGAGAACGCAAAAGCCGGGATCGATCGATCTGCCTCCGCGTTTCTATCGGAGTCGCCTTATCTCTTGTTTAACTTTGAAAAGCGAAAACAAAAGATCGGGGCAGGGAAGGAAAGATGATAATAAGCCATTCCCTCCTGGGGAAAAGAGATCGCTGATCCCGGAGCTTCCTAAATGGAGCTTTGTCCTAAATGGACAAAGTAATCTTCAATTTACGATCGTCAGTTGAGCTCAACATTTAGGGGGCTAAGGAAAAAATGGGTTCAGTGAGTTTTTGCCATGCTTGTTCAGTGAATCACTGCAGTCGTTCGGTAGTAACCTGGTTGTTAAGTGAATCTGGTTGAGTTTGCTTGTCAGAAGGTCACAAAATGGAGATCGTATGACCCTGACACATTGCAGCCATCGTAAATGTGAGTCAGGTGTCGAGGGCTGACTTTTGATCCCATGATCATGGGGATGCATCAGTCGTGGGGGTGAAAAACAGTCATAAGCCACTTTTTTCTGTGTCGTAACTTTAAACGGTCGCTAAATGGACTTTTGTAAGTCAAGGACTACAAGTACGAGGACTTAGTCCCAGAATCCTCCCTTAACATTGTGGCTGGGGGAATTATTTATTTATTTAGTTGGATTTGTATGCCGCCCCATCTCCAAAGACTCGGGGCGGCTCACAGCTAAAAACAACAACAATAAATAATTAAGAAAAGATTAAACAAATTCACAAGCCCAAAAGACGAATATACAATACTTAAAAATATAAAACCACCCCCCCAAGAAGGGTCACAGCCCGGATTGGTCAAACAACCAGGTCTTCAGATCATGGCGGAAGGTGCGGAGGTCAGGGGCCAGGTGGAGCCCCAAGGGGAGTTGGTTCCAGAGGTCAGGGGCCGCGACAGAATAGGCTCGTCGTCGGGGGACTGCCAGCCAGCATTGGCCCGCCGACGGGACCCCAAAGAGTCCTTGCCTATGTGCTCGCACAGGGCGGTTGGCATTCGATGTCGGCAGGAGTCGCTCCCTTAAATATTGAGGACCCATGTCATGAAGGACTTTGTATGTTAAAACTAAAACCTTGAATCTCACCCGGAGCACAACCGGCAACCAATGCAGGCAGCGCAGGAGGGGGTAACATGGGAGAATCGGAAACTCCCATCACCACCAGCGCCACCGCATTCTGCACCAGCTGCAATCTCTGGATGGTATGCAAGGGCAGTCCTAAGTAGAGAGCGTTGCAGTAGTCAGTCTAGAGGTAACAAGGGCATGAGTGACTGCAGGGCATCTCGGTCCAGAAATGGGCGTAGTTGACGAACAAAGGCGGAGCTGGGCAAAGGCCCCCTGGCAACGCCCCCACCTGCTCCTCCAACGGGCCGTACATCCAGGAGGACCCCCAGATTCCGCCCTATCCACAGGGGGCAACACCCCCCTATGGCCAAAGATGGATATTCCTGACTGGGCCTAGGTGCCGGTATGCACAGCCACTCAGTCTTGGCTGGGTTGAGTCGAAGCATATTCCCGCTCATCCAAATCCGTACCGCATCCAAACACTGGGTCATCAGGGAGAGGGCATCACTGATCTGGTTCGGGGTGGAGATGTACAACTGGGTGTCATCTGCATACTGGTGGAATCTCACCCCGAAACCACGGATGATCTCACTCAGCGGCTTCATATAGATGTTAAATAGCAGAGGGAGAGAACCCCCCTGAGGGACCCACTAGAGAGCACCCTGGGGTGCGATCTCTGCCCCTCAATACCGATGCAGCCCCAAGAGGTAGGAGGTGAACCACAAGCACAGTGCCCCCACTCCCAACCCCTCGAGGCGTGCAAAGGATACCATGGTCGATGGTATCAAAAACCGCTGAGAAGTCTAATAGGACCAGGACAGAGGAGAAACCCCTGTCCTGAGTCCTCCAGAGATCATCCATCAGCGCGACCAATGCCGTCTCCGTGCTGAAACCAGGTCGGAAGCCCGATTGATACGGATCCATAATTCCAATTATGGGAATTAAGAGGCCAATGTGTCTGGAAGGGCACCAGGTTGCCTCTGTCCGGAGCCTACACGTGAATTGGTCACTCTAGAACAGGGGTGTCAAAACTCAAGGCTGGATCTGGCCCGGCCCATGGGGTGGTTAAATTAGGCCCGCAGGGGCAGCCTGGAAATAACAAAGGACCTGCGGTGCCTCTGGCAGCCAAAATGGGGCGGCGGGGGGTGCGCAAGGTTCCCCCACCGCACCCCATTTCCGGCCTGGATGGTCTCCTGCAACACTCTGCAAGCCAAAATGGGCCACGGGTTAGGGCTTTGGCTGGCAGAGTGCTGCAGGAAGCATCTGTCCCGTCTCCCCCACCCCATCCCCTGGCTGGCTCTTAGAGGAGAGGCTGATCTGTCCCAGTTTGACATCCCTTGCTCTAGAAAGCTCATCCCCTCTTTTGATAAGGTTAGACCAGGGGGGTCAAACTCAAGGCCCGGGGGCCGGATCTGGCCTGCGGGGTGCTTCATCTGGCCCACGGAGCTGCCCTGGAAACAGCGAAGGACCGGCCCACGGTACCTCTTCCAGCAAAAATGGAGCTCCGTTTTCGCTGGCAGAGGGCTGCAGGAGGCTGTTGCAGCCGAAATGAAGCCCCGGATGGCCCTTTTGGCTGAAAACGGAGACTCAGTGAGTGACTTTCAGCTGGCCATGCCCCCAGGTGCCACCCCTGATGTCAGACACAACCCTGATGTGGCCCTCATGAAATGAAATCAAGTTTGACAGCCCTGGGCTAGACAGTTTGGCCAACTTAAGGTTGAGGGCCTTCAACGGTGCTAAAAAAAGTGACTTATGACCATTTCCCCCCAGTCATGTGATCCAATTTCAGATGCTTGGCAGCTGGTTCTTATTTATGACTGTGCTGTGTCCTATGGTCATTTGAGACCTTCTGACAAGCAAAGTCAATGGGGAAAGCGAGATTCATTTCGCAGCCTTGTGGCTAACTGATCAACTAAAGTGATTCACTTAACGACAGGGGTAAGAAAGGCCATTAGATGGGGCAAAACTCACTTAACAAAGTCTCACTTAAAAACAGAAAATTGGGGGTCAGCTGTGGTTGTAAGTCAGCAGTAGGCAGATTCAGAAACCAAGGCAAGTATTTTAGACCACCAGGACATGTTTGAGTTGGCAGAAAGGAAACAGAAGATCAGAGGTGCATTTGTGGCATTGCTGAAGCATCTGGCATTAAGAGAAAAATTTTGGGGAGCAGTAGAAGTACAAGGAAGAAGGTAGTGGACATCGAATGGGACTTTCTGAAAAACCTCCAATAGGTTCTGAAGGAATCAAATGAATGGAATAGAATAGCAGAGTTGGAAGGGACCTTGCAGGTCTTCTAGTCCAGGGGTCACCAACCTTTTGGACCTCAGAGACCACCAAACTCATAATTTTAAATCCCGCGGACCGGAGACTCCAAAAAAAGTCTGCAGGAAAATTCTCCTCCCCATTTTCCTACCGATCAATCATTCTTTATTTGGGATCACAGGATACCGTCTCCAGCTCCATTTTCAAGGGGGGTGGGAAGAGAGAGAGAGAGAGAGAGAGAGAGAGAGAGACTTTTGGCTTCATGCAAGAGAAGCAGCAGAAGTCTTTCTTTCTCCCCAATCCAGAAATGAGTCTTTGTGAGACTTGTCGCGCCAGTGCAGCCTCTTGGAGCAGGATTCCTTGCAAGGTACCAAAGACTCATTTCTGGGGGAGAGAAAGAAAGACGTTTGCTGTTTTCCTTGTGTGCAGCCAAAAGCAGAAGAAGAAAGAAGCGGAAACAAGCAGCCCGGTGGCCAGGCCTGCCGTGTGAGGTGAGTGGGACAAGTTCCCCCCCTCCACTCTTTCCCTCCTCCCTCACTACCTCATGTTGTTCGCAATACAAGCAACACAAGCCTTGTGTTCCCACAGGCCATGTGGGTGGTGCAGCCTTGTGACGTGCAGCCTGGATTAATTGCTTTGGGGGGGTGACATTTCTCTGCGGACCACCAAAATTTTCTAGCGGATCACCAGTGGTCCCTGGCCCACTGGTTGGCAACCACTGTTCTAGTCCAACCTCCTGCTCAGGCAGGAAACCCTACACCATTTCAGACAAATGGTTATCCAATCTCTTCTTAAAAACTTCCAATGTTGGAGCATTTACAACTTCTGGAGGCAAGTTGTTCCACTGATTAAGTGTTCTAACTGTCAGGAAATTCCTCCTTAGTTCTAGGTTGCTTCTCTCCTTGATTAGTTTCCACCCATTGCTTCCTGTCCTGCCCTCAGGTGCTTTGGAGAATAGCTTGACTCCCTCTTCTTTGGGGCAGCCCCTGAGATATCGGAACACTGCTATCATGTCACCCCAAGTCCTTCTTTTCATTAAACATTGTTATTGTTAGTTGCGAAGTCATGTCCGACCCTGGACAATGGTCCTCCAGGCCTTCCTGTCCTCTACCATCCTCTGGAGTCCATTTAATCTCACGCCGACTACTTTAGTGACTCCATACAGCCACGTCATTGTCGTCCCCTTCTTCTGTGGCCCTCAATCGTTCCCAGCATTAGGCTCTTCTCCAGTGAGTCCTTCCTTCTCATTAGGTGGCCAAAGTATTTGAGTTTCATCTTCAGAATCTGGCCTTCTAAAGAGCAGTCAGGGTTGATCTCCTCTAGGACTGACCGGTTAGATCGCCTTGCAGTCCAAGGGACTCGCAGGAGTCTTCTCCAGCACCATAGTTCAAAGGCCTCAATCCTTTGGCCCTCAGCCTTTCTTAGGGTCCAACTTTCACAGCCATATATTGCAACTGGGAAAACCATAGCCTTGACTATACGCACTTTTGTTGGCAGGGTGATCAAGTTCATTAGACTAGACATACTCAATTCCAGCAACCATTTTTCATATGTTTTAGCCTCCAGTCCCCTAATCATCTTTGTTGCTCTTCCCTGCACTCTTTCTAGAGTCTCAACATTTTTTCTACATCGTGGCAACCAAAACTGGATGCTGTATTCCAAGTGTGGCCTTACCAGGGCATTATAAAGTGGTATTAACACTTCCCATGATCTTGATTCTATCCCTCTGTTTATGCAGCCTAGAACTGTGTTGGCTTTTTTGGCAGCTGCGAGATTTAGAGGTATACTGCTTCTGGTTGTGGAGGACCCACTTTCTAGCTGTCATTATCTCTACAGTGTTGGTCACCGATTAATTTCCTTAGTGATTTGATCATGGAAGTCCCACTTGAATCTGAAGATAAAATGAACTTGGATTTTGCAAAATCAGCAATGCTGCACAGGAAGATGGGCTGGCTTCTAAATGTATTGCAAGTTAGCCTCCATCATACAGATATGATGGTGCATTTATGAAAGGGGATGGAGAAAGGAACAAGTCCAGAATTTCTCACACAAAATTCAGAGTTGGTTAGAGGAAATAGGTGAAATCAAACTCGAATACAAACTGGAACTCTTTCTATTGAAAATTAACATAGAGAGGTATAACAAAGAAATGACATACCTAATAATATAAGTGATTACAGCTGCAAGACTAGTCTATGCTCAAAACTGGAAACTTAAGGAAATTCCAGATGAAGCGGAGATAATTAAAAAGATATGGACATGCGTAGAAATGGATAAACTAACGTTGGAGTTAAAAAATAAAGACAAGACTGAATATTATAAAGTATGGGATACATTTTACCACTGGTTGGGAAAAAGGAAGGACTTAAAATCCAAACTAAAATGAAATAAGAAGATGACAGATTAGGAATATAGAGAATTACTGATATAAATGTATATACTATGTAAATATGTATTGTCATCTGAAATAGTTACATATGACAATTAGGTGTGTCAGGATGATTACCACGTTCACTGTTTTTTAAATGTCTTCTTTTTGTTTAATAAAAAATTTTAAAAAAGAGAGAAAAAGGAACAAGCCAAACCAGTTAGTAAACCAAGAAGGGTGTTTGGGTTAAAATAGTACAGCTGTTGTGGGGTGGGAAGAATTTTGGCACTGGGAATTGGAACATAATTGTGGTTGCTCAGTTGGAGCAGAAATCCAATCCGTATCTGTTCTTTAGAAGACTTTAAGATTGACTTTTAAGATCAGATTTTAATTGAAATTAAATTCGAGCTACTGTTTCTGGAATATTACACAGTTATTATATGGTTGTTAAGTGAATCTGACTTTGACTTTGGCAAGGCCTTCCTATGCAGGCCCCCCTGTGCATGTACCCACCCCCCACGCATGTGCGGCAGAGAACTGGGGACCAGCTGGCCGGTGGGAGGGGCACGTGCATACGCGTCAGAGCTGAACTGGTGTGCCCACAGTGGTTCCGCCACCACTGGCCTACATCATGTTGGTTTGCAGCCTGAAAACCAACCTGCAGATTAGGGAAATTAGGGAAGGAAAAAGGGAAGTGAATAGTGGGAGAAAGAAAGGAAAAAAGAAAAAAAAAAGGCATTGACTTCCAACTCCTTTGGTGCAATTGAATGAGGCATTAAGATCTATGCTCAACCTTTTACTTTTTCATAATAATAGAAACTAGCCATTTCTGTAACAACAAATCTATCCAATCGGTAAAACCCCAAGATCACATCTTTTTCCACTACAGTCAAGCACAAAGTCCAGAAGTGATTTCCAAGTCGAAGTAAAGGTGTTTGTGAGAGGAACAATACTGGATGGTTTTGATTAGTGAACACTAATGGAAAGTAGCATGCTTCGGTTTTGCTGCTCATCTGTTTCCAATCCTGTCTGCCTTCGTGTTTCCTTGATTTGTTCTCAACATCTGAATACAATCCTCGTTGGAGAATCATGCGAATTTGCACACCAGGCTGGCCAAAGCAGGCTTAAAAATGGACAGTTCTTCACTTACCATTCCAAGTCACTGAATGTCTTCTCCTTCTGCCCTTCCCCACGCCCTTCGTATAATTATTTTTACTGACATTACTCAATAGGCTAAAGGACTGGCAACTTCCTCTTTGTAAAGGCTTCTTGTGTTTGCAGGAGGGAGTTCACTGTCTGAGGAAGACAGCTGTCCGGCTCTGGAGAAAAACAGCTATTTCCATCACCACGTAGGCTGCATTCCAGCTTCAAACAAATGCTATTTGGCTGATGTGCTGGTTGGAGGATGGCTTAAACTTGAAGTTGTCCAGTTCTGTGGAAGCACCAAGCTGACCTCAGCTGATCTTGATGGGCTGTCCAGGGTGGGACTGGTCAGTACTTGAGCTGAAGAGCAGTTGCAGAGTTTTAGACAGGGTGGGCTTCAAAAAATGTAGCAACTGGTTCTCTGCCCGGATGCTACATGGGCGTGGCCTGGTTGGCCTCGTGCATCACGGCAGGGGACAGTTTTCGCTCTCGCCAGGCCCATTTCCCTCCTCCCTGGGCTCCGGAGGCTCTCTGGAGGCCCGTTTTTCACCCTCTCCGAGTCTCTGTGGGGGCCCTGCACTTACCTGGGATCCAAATGGGCCGTGTGGAGACTCCTGGGAGGGGAGGGGCGGTCGGGGCCAGCCAGACATTGCAACTGCCAGTTTGGCGAACCAGATGTAAAATTAACATCTGGTTTGCTCGAACCGGTGCCAACCGGTAGCAGCCCTCCCCTGGTTTTAGACTTTGGAAAGTTGAAAGATTTCTCGGATGGTAGAGAACCTCTTGGCGGTTTCCAGGAAAACCCTAGAGATGCTTCCATGAAGTTGCCAGGAGCCAACGGTGATTCAAGGAAAAAGTTCAGAACTGATAGGTTTAAAAATTTAAGCTGGTTTGGGATACCCACAATGCCCCATTATATATTGGGATCTATGCACCTAAGGTAGAAGTAAGGAGGCACTGGAGTCTTTGAACATCTTCTCAAATTATAACCATTCTTTTGATGTTCTGTGGCTGTTCCACCCTCCCTTCTCTCTTCATTTGGGTTCAGGAGCAAGCAAGGTTGGCCATGGATCTCTGGAAGCCCTTGGTACAGAAAAAATGGGGAAGGGGTTATAAAGATATTTATCTTCTTTTTCTTTCTGGAGGATAATACAACCCATTTGGCCATTTCATCAGGGATCACAGTTTGGCGTGATCCCTGTGCATACTCCAATTTTCTTTCTTTTTTTATAATAAGTTTTACTGAATAAACGTTAAAAACAATTGAACACAGTGCAACTTTCTTGGCTATCATTTTGGCCATACAAGCTATATTATAGAGATACACATAACAGTTAATTTCCTTTTTCCCTTATGTTATTTGTATAGTGCTAGCTGCATATTATTTCTATTTACATTTACATACATTTATATACAATTATATACATATTTATAACCATCTTTTATACTCATGCAATGCATACTCCAATTGTCAAATAACATCCAAGTAACTTGGTTTAGTATGTAAACCAAGCCAATAAATATTTGTCTATGGAGATTCTCAGTCAGCCAGGTTATGGTTGTCCCAAAGATGCTTTTTTCAAGAGGCAAATGGACTTTCTGGTTTTTCTGTGAAGACGTTTCTCTTCTCATCTTAGAAGCTTCTTCAGCTCTGACTAGATGGTGGGGAATGGAAGGATTTATACTCCTTGCAGACAGCTGGTCGGAAAAGCTCAGGAAGTTCTTCAGCCCACACAACATACATGCACACTTCAAACCCAAGATTACACTAAGGCAGAAGTTTGTCCACCCCAAGGATAAAACACCCAGACACAAACTGGGCAACATGGTATATGCAGTATAATGCAGTGAGCCGTGTGGAAATCTACATTGGGGGGAACAACACAACCACTTTATAAACACATGGCACAACATAGGAGAACAAACCCATCAGGACTAGATTCAGCAGTCTAAAACAAAGTCCGCTCTTTTGAAGACAGCAAAGTCCACATTTTGGACAGAGTGGACCGTTGGTTTCAAAGATGGGTCCAAAGAGGCAATCTATGTCAAAATTGAACAGCCCTTTCTCAACAGAGGGGGAAGGATACGACATCTTTCTCCAGTCTACAACACAACCCTTTCAACAGTTCCAAGACGGCTCCATATCCGTTTGGATCATTCAGGTGATGCTGATGACACAGATAAACCTCCAGGAGGCCTCAATGACTCTCTAAAAGGATGCAAATGACCAGCTGTCTGCAAGGAGTATACATCCTTCCATTCTCCACCATCCAGTCAGAGCTGAAGAAGCTTCTAGGATGAGAAGTGAAACGTCTTCAAAAGAAAAACAAGGAAGTCCAGTTGGCTCTTGAAAAAGTACCTCTGGGATTCCCAGTGGCCTCAACAACCCTCTAAAAAGAATGCAAATGACCAGCTGTCTGCAAGGAGTATAAATCCTTCCATTCCCCACCATCCAATCAGAGCTGAAGAAGCTTCTTGGATGAGAAGTGAAACCACTTCAAAGAAAAAACAAAGTCCAGTTGCCTCTTGAAAAAGCACCTTTGTGGGGTCCTTCATGCTCCAGGACCTTTCATACTGGACTGATGATGTTATTTGGGACATTAAATGTCTGCAAGAAAACCACCAAACTCAGAGAGCATCAAGCACTCCATGGTTTAATCCAGAGCTACAAATATTCTCTTTGTCGGTAAAGAAACACTTGCATAACATCTCATTTATTTTCACACTTCCATCTTCTCTTAGTTTTGCTCATGACCCATTTCCTTGCATCTTAAGGTTCTTGAGCACTGAATGGGACCTTCCTAACTTCTTCCTGGTTGGAGTTTTTTTTCCCACTTTAATCCTGCTACTGAATTCTGTGTTCATCCTGGAGAATTGTAGAATGTTATTGCAGGTTCTGGAATTCTCTTCCACAGACAAAAGTCTCATTTCCAAGAGAGAAAAACGGTGGCTTAAAAAGTTTGCCAAAGAAACTTTGTAATGGGTTGGCTGCCCAGAAGCCACTTGTTGGTGGCCAAAACAGTGTCCAGAAATGGTTTTGATGTGTTTGGAGTAGCTTCTCTGGTCCAGTGCAATTCATTCTTGACAACCACAAATCCACCCCTTAGCAAAACCAAAGGTCCTTCAGTTTCCATGCAGTGATAACTTTCTTCTATCTGCAAAAGCAAAAATAGGACAATGCAAGGGTGTATTTTTAAAACCAGAGGCTAATTTTGAAGATGAAATTTGTACTACTTGTGGGAAGAAAAATCCGATTCAGTTCCAAACTGGGAGAAAGGTGCTGGAAATAAAATGGAGACTGACTGCAAGGAAAGAAGGTTTCTTTGGTTTCCAGAAACTTCAGTGACAGCAGCAATGTTTCTTGGGTGGCTGACAAAATTGTTGAATGAGTGGACTAAAAACTCACTTAAATGTCTTAGGAACAGAAATTTTGGGCTTATAGCTGTAAGTTGAGGATTATCTGTAGCTAGAAAACTAAATCTGATACAGTCTGAAACCGATGTGCTATCTTAGAAATGAGGAAATAACCTTTCTGGTTTCCAGAATCAAGAGTTTTCCTTCAAATTGGCAGAATGCAACAATACATTCTTTTCAGTTTTAGGAACAAGGCTGGATTGTACCTTTTTCTGGGCCAAAAGCCATATTTGGTTTTGGAATGACACACCAGAGGCTTCCCTCCTCCCATAAAGCATATAAACAGGACTGGAACAATACCTTAAATTTAATGCTCTTTTGGATCATCTCAGTCCAAATTTTAATTTTTAACCTGTGCCCCTGGATGCTTGCAAGCAGGAGATGGAAACCAACCTATGTCTTCCTATGTTACTCCCCAAGCAGGAGACCCTACATCATCTCTGACAAATGGCAGTTCAATCTCTTCTTGAAAGCTTCCAGTGATGGAGCTCCCACAACCTCCGAAGGCAACTTCTGTTCCATTGCTCGATTGTTCTCACTGTCAGAAAATTTCTCCTGATTTCTAGGTTGAATCTCTCCTGGATCAGTTTCCATCCATTATTCCTTGTCTGGCTTTTGGATGCCTTGGAAAATAGTTTGACCCCTTCCTCTCTGTGGCAGCCCCTCAAATATTGGAACCCTGCTATCATATCTCCCCTGGTCCTTCTCTTCACTAGACTAGCCACGCCCAGTTCCTGTAACCGTTCTTCATATGTTTTAGCCTCCAGTCCCCTAATCATCCTGGTTGCTCTTCTCTGTACTTTTTCTAGAGTCTCAACATCTTTTTTATAGTGTAGTGACCAAAACTGGATGCAGTACAGTGGTGGTATGCTACCGGTTCGGACTGGTTTGGCTGAACCGGAAGTAAAAAAAAAAAGGCTCCTTTCTTTTCTTTATCCTCTCAGCTGATTGGTGCTGCAGGTCTCAGCTGGTGTGGTGAAAGCTGTGTGCCAGCGTTAGACAAAGCACGCCCACCAAGCCACGCCCATCGAACCGGTGGTAAAACAATTTGAATCCTACCACTGATGCAATATTCAAGGTGTGGTCTTACTAAGGCTTTATAGAGTGGCATTAGTATCTTCCTTCATTGTATCCCTCTGTTAATGCAACTTAGGATTGCATTGGCTTTTTTGGCTGCCGCTGCACACTGCTGGCTCATATTTAACTGATTGTCCACTAAGACTCCAAGATCCCTCTCACAGTTACTACTATTGAGCCTGGTTTCACCCAGTCTGTATGTGTACTTTTGGGTTTTCTTGCCTTACTTTTCTCTATGTTGAATTTCATTTTCTTAGATACAGCCCAGTGTTCTAGTCTGTCAAGATCCATCTGGATCTTGACCCTATCATCTAGGGGGTTGGCTACTCCTACTAGCTTACTATCTGCCCTCCACAAAGCCCGTCTGTCTTTTCATCCTTCAGTTGTAAATAAAGTTGTGTGCCAGCAGCAATAGCAGTTGTGTGCCAAAGCATCAGCCTTGGCTATTCCCCAAAGTTGCATTCCAGATTCATGGAAGACTTACTGAAGGCCCGGAAGCCCTCTGCGGCCTAGCATTCTCAGAGAACAAAAAAATATAAAGCCAAAATTTCTAGCCAGAAGCCTCCCATAATGCCATTTTAAACCTTACAGCCAAGGGAGACATCCAGAGCCGAGCCAAGGAGCAGCGATGGCTTGGTTCTTCCAGGATAAAAAAACAGCAGAGGGTTGAAGTATGTGCTATAATGCAAACTCAGATTATTAGAGATAGTCCGCAAGTTACAATGGTTCATTTCGTGGCCGTTCGAAGGTATGGCACTGAAAAAATGACTTATGACTCTTTTTCGCCCTGAACGACCATTGCAGGATCTCCGTGGTCACATCATCAAAATTCACATGTGTGGCAATTTGTCACGGTTGCAGTATCCTGGGGTCATGTGATCTTTCATGACCGTCTGACAAGCAAAGTCAGTGGGGAAGCCAGTTCTGCTTAACAGCCATGTTTCTAATTTAACAACTGCAGTGATTCACTTAACAACTGTGGCAAGAAACATCATAAAATGGGGCAAAACTCGCTTAGCAAATGTCTCGCTTAGTAATGGAAATTTGGGGCTCAGTTGTGGTTGTAAGCCGTAAATGCATTGTGCCAGATACATAAAATTGCTCTAATTGGGTACAGAATCAAGCTGTACACATGGTCAACTGTACCGTTTGTGGCTTTTGTAGACCGCAAAAGAACATGGAATTTCCCTATGTATTTTCCACCTTTCCAGATTGTTGGAAATTGCTGCCAACCTGATCAGAGACGAGCCACGTTGGCATGAAAACCTTGTCAGAATGCAGGAAAGTCTCTGGGCCTTGGCTTCTGATGGGCTCTTTTACAACTCTAGGCTGTTATATGTTAACCTTGGATCGTAACAGTATTTAAATATCTGGGAAATGTTCTCCAAGAAAATGGATAAAGTTCCAATGCTTTTTTTAAAAAAAAATTTTAGACAAATATTTCACTAGATGCTCAACTTCCACTGAAAGTTCAATCCTAGGTTTAACAGATTAACAGAGTCAGAAAGGACCTTGTAGGGCATCTAGTCCAACCCCCCGCCCAAGGAGGAGACCCTACATCATTTCTGACAGATGGCAGTCCAGTCTCCTTGAAAGCTCCCAGTGATGAGGTAGCATTAGTGTTTATGTGCAAATGACAAATTTATGATGTTAACATAAGTTTTATTTATTACATATTATTTTATACTAGAATTTGTAAGTTCTTATTTTTTACTTAAAATAAGTATTTAACTTATGCTAGATATTTCCGGAGTGTTGTTAACTTGTTCTGGTCCTTGACTGTAATAAACATTGACTTAAAACCCAGGTAGTGGCAGATGTTTCTCGTCTGGGGAGCAAAGAAAAAATATCTGTTGCTAACTCCATATAGGTGTCAGGAAGGGCATCTGGCCAGGAAATGCTGAGCCAGTTGCTCTGACTTTAAGGGATTAGAGGGTTGTAAAAAGGGCGTTGTCACTCTAAAGAAGCAATAAATGTTGCTTTCAGGGCAGAAAGGAGAGTTTAGGATGATGATGAAAAAATATTTGACTATAAGTAGTCCTCAACATACAACCACAGTCGACATCAGAATTTCTGTTTCTAAGCAAGGCAGTTGTTAGGCGATTTGCATCTGATTTTTTACAACCTTTTTGCCACAGTTTTTAAGTAAGGCACTGCAGTTGTTAACTGAATCCCATGGTTGTTCAGTGAACCCAGCTTCTCCCTTTGATTTTGCTTATTGAAGCCAGCTGGGAAGGTCACAAATGGTGACCCAGGGACACTGCAACTATCCTAAATACATGCCAGTTGCCAAGTGTCCAGTGTTGATCCCATGACTATGGGGATGCTGCTATGATGTTTGTAAGCGCGAGGACCGGCCATAAGTCACTTTTTTCAGTGCCATTGTAACTTTGAGTGGTTGCTAAATGAACAGTTGTAAGCTGTAATGATAATAGTGGTGTTTAATGATGGTGGTAAGGAAGGGAGGTTTATTTGGTTTGAGTCTAGCACAGTGGTGTCAAACTCAATTTCATTGAGGGCCGCATCAGGATTGTGTTTGGGCTGGGGGTGCACGTGACCATGGTGGGTGTGGCCCAGAAGTGGTATTCAGCAGGTTCTGACGAGTTCTGGGGAACCAGTAGTGGAAATTTTGAGTATTTTGGAGAAACGGCAAATACCACCTCTGACTGGCCCCGCCCCCAATTATTCTCTGCCTCCTGAGTCCCAGCTGATTGGTTGGGTCTCCTTTTGTTGCTCTGCACAGGAGAACGGAGCTGAAAAGCAGGTTAGTGGGGTGGGGCGGGAATAGGATTTTGCAGTAACCTTCCCCCAGGAGTGGGAAGGGAATGGGGATTTTACAGTATCCTTCCCCTGCCACGCCCACCAAGCCATACCTACTAAGCCATGCCACGCTCACCAAGCCACGCCCACAGAACCGGTAATAAAAAAATTTGAATCCCACCACTGGTATGGCCAGCTCAACATCACTTGAGTCTGGGGGCGGGCAACTGTGGTGGCCAAGTGCTAAGGCAGGACTTCCCTGAGAACCTTCCTCACTCTCATAATCTTCCTTCCTTCCTTCCTTCCTTTTTTTCTTTTTGCTTCCCTCTTCATTCTCCTTTCTTCTCCTTTCCCCTCTTTCCTTATTTCTCCTTCCTTGCTCTCTTCCCATCTTCCCTTCTTTTTCTTTGTCTTTCCTCTTTCCCTTTCTCCTTTCCTGTCCCTTCTTGCATGCTCAAAGGCAAAAGGGGAAACATTTCTCCTTTTGTTTTGTTTTTAGTTTGTTTTGACAGCCCTCTGCCAGCAAAAATGGAGCTTGAGTGGGGAGTCCTTCGCTGTTTGTAGGGCAGCCCCGTGGGCCGGATCTAAGCATCCTGCAGGTCAGATCCGGCTTGTGGGCCTTTGACACCCCTGGTCTAGCACAATAGTTCTCACCTGGCGTTCTCTGGAAAGCTAGGATCTCATGAGTTATTACGATTGAAAAAAATAAGCTTTTTGTCCTTAAAAAAAAGAATTATACATTATGCAAAGCTGACACCCACACTGATGGGAATTTTCTGCATGCCGCTGCTACTAAGCTGCCAGCCTGGCACATTGTTGTTATTGTAAATTACATAAGATGTAGATTGTGAAGATTTAACAGTGAATTGCATTGTGCGAAGGGTTTGTACTTTGCGCATTGTTTATATGTCGTACTCTGCTACCTGAACATTATTTGAAAGGTGCCTCCAGGGGCAAAAAAAAGTTGAAAAACGATTATGTGTCATATGAAATCAGCTATTATAATCGGCCAGCCGAAGGGTTCTATGCGAATCCAGTCCGTTGTTTATTTAATACTGTAAAATACTTGACCTATCATACATTGTATATATGAAGAACAAAATAGTTAATAGGTTAAACAACAATCAAATTTGGGCCACACATTTCTTTTTTACTTTTAAACTTTTATTTTATTCCAAAGATTAAAATACGAAATCCAAAGGAAAAAGAATTGAACAAAAACAAAACTAGATAATAACATTACATCATCATCATTTTTTAATGACCCCATAATCCCCTGAGGGGTGGAGTCTGGGCAACTGAATGGAGCTAGCAGAGTGTTTAATGGCCGGATGCCCTTCTTGTCGCCAATGCGGAGTTTTGTTCAGCAGATATATTCTCATTGTACCCAGAGAGAGAAATATCTTCTTCTACCTAGGTTCAAACTCACGGCCTCCTGATTGTGAGGTGAGAGCTCCCCCTCTAGCCACCGCACCACTGTAGATAAGAACATTACATAAAGTGAATTAAAAGGACAAAAATAACCCCAAAACACATACTATCTTCCCTGGATGAATATTGACAATATATTGCAGCAATAACTCTTCTCCCTGCCTTGCAAAATAGGTCCAAATTTTATAAACTTCTACATCTATTTGCAATCCAATTTGATCTGTCATCCATTGTATATATGAAGAAATAATAGTCAACAGGTTAAATAACAGCATGATTCGGACCACACATTTCTTACAAATTGCTCAAAGCTTAGACCAGTGTTTCTCAATCTTAGCAACTTTTAACATAGATGGACTTCAACTCCCAGAATTCCCCAGCCAGCCAGGTTTAAGAAACACTGGTTTAGCATGTAAGCCTCCTTAATCCCTTCCCTTTTTACACAACTACCAACAATGCTGTGAACTAATTAGACCATCCCAGAGGCGAACGTCCACTCTAATATTGTAAAATTGTGCACCATATGTGTTCTACTTCATGAGATGCTGCTGTTGGAAGAAATATCCATCTGGTTCAGTTCCAAGCTGGGAGAAAGTCACTGGAGACAAAATGGAGGAGGAGGGGCTGGTTGGAAAGATGGTTTAATGATGAAGCAGAAGCATATAGGTGTTTCTGGGCAGCTGAACACATGAAGTTGGTGAAGGGTATTTATACCTTCTCTTGGGCTTTGTACTTAAGCTTCCTGTTCCTGTGCAAGAATATGTATTCTATTGGCTGTTGTCAGATTCCCATGGGGCCATGTAGGGGTCATAGCTGGCTCTATAGGCAAAGTACAAATCCTAGGTGTTTGAGCTCCTGGGTTTGATTGAAGTTTGCTGGGGGAGATGCAATGAAGGGGCTAACTGAGATTTATTTATTTATTTATTAATGGGACTTATATGCCGCCCCATCTCCGAAGACTTCAGGACTTACAAATAAAACAACAACAACAATAAATAATTTAAAAGCAAATTAAACTAAAATAAGCCCCATTACAATTACAGTACACCCATAAAATCCCTTAAAACTATCCCATAAAACCATCCGTCCCAGAAAATCACAACCGGATTGGTTAAACAACCAGGTCTTCAAGTCATGGCGGAAGGTCGGAGGTCAGGGGCCAGGGAGCTCCAGGGAAGTTGGTTCCAGAGGTCTGGGGCGCTATAGAATAGGCTCGTCGTCGAGGGGACCGCCAGCCGGCATTGGCCAGCGATGGGACCCCAAGGAGTCCTTGCCTATGTGCTCGCACAGAGCGGTTGGCATTTGATGTCGGCAGGAGCAGCTCCCTTAAATATTGGGGACCCATGTCATGAAGGACTTTGAATGTTAACACTAAAACCTTGAATCTCACCGGGCGCAACGGTAGCCAATGAAGGCAGCGCGGAGGGGTAACATGGGAGAACGGGAAACTCCCATCACCACCAGCGCCGCCGCATTCTGCACCAGCTGCAATCTCGGATGGTATGCAAGGGCAGTCCTAAATAGAGGCGTTGCAGTAGTCGAGTCTGGAGGTAACAAGGGCATGAGTAACTGCGTCGCAGGGCATCTCGGTCCAGAAAAGGGCGCAGCTGGCGAACCAGGCGAAGCTGGGCAAAGGCCCCCTGGCGGCGGCCCCACCTGCTCCTCCAGCGGGCCGAGCATCCAGGAGGACCCCCAGATTCAGCGCCCTATCCACGGGGGTAATACCACTCCCCTATGGCCAAGATGGACACTCCAAACTGGGCGAGATGCCGGTCGCAGCCACTCAGTCTTGGCGGGTTGAGGCGAAGCATGTTTCCGTTCATCCAAATCCGTACGCATCCAGACACTGGGTCATCAGGGAGAGGGCATCACCGATCTGGTTGGGGTGGAAATGTACAGCTGAGTATCATCAGCGTACTGATGGAAACTCACCCCAAAACCACGGATGATCTCACCCAGCGGCTTCATGTAGATGTTAAATAGCAGGGGGAGGACCGACCCTGAGGACCCACAAGAGAGCACCCTCGAGTAGACCTCTGCCCCCCGCCAACACCGACTGCGAGAGGTAGGAGGTGAACCACCAGCACAGTGCCCCTATACCCAACCCCAGTGAGGAGGGATACCATGGTCGATGGTATCGAAAGCAGCTGAGAGGTCTAATAGGACCAGGACAGAGGAAAAACCCCTGTCCGAGCCCTCCAGAGATCATCCATCAGTGCGACCAATGCCGTCTCCGTGCTGAAACCAGGCGGAAGCCCGATTGATCTGGATCCAGGTAGTCAGCTTCATCCAGGAAAAGCGGAAACTGCTGAGCCACCACACTCTCAACAACCGGCTAAAAAGCGAAGGTTGGAGACTGGACGAAGTTGTCTAACAGGTAGGGTCCAGGGCAGGCTTCTTCAGAAGGGTCTCACCACCGCCTCCTTCAAGGCAGTGGGAAAGGCGCCCTCCCTTAAGGCGTTGACAACTGCCGGAGCCAGCCGCAGGTGACCTCCCTGGCGGCATAAGCCAGCCAGGAAGAACGCAGGTCCAACAAACATGTGGTGGAACTCAGGCGTCATAATCCGTCCACTTCATCCTCGGAAACAGAATCGAACTCATCCCAGATGCGTACTGGCCAGACTGCCTGCATCCCGTTCCTCAGACCACTGCAAATCAGAGGGCAACCGCTCGAATCCGGCGATCTTATCCGACAGATGTTGACCAAACTCCTCAGCCCTGCCCGGCGGTCCGCCCTCCCCTAAGGAGAGAGCGGGTTACCGAAACAGGCGGCTGGGGGTTATCTCGGAGGCGCTATGAGGGGAGAATAAGACCTTCTCGCCGCCCTCACAGCTACCAGGTAAGTCCTAATATAGGCTCTTAGCTGGGCTCGTCGGACTGAGGCGGACCTCCACCTGCTCTCTAAGCCCCTCCGGCGGCGTTTCATCTCCCGGAGCTCCTCCGGTACCAAGGAGCCATCCGGGATCCACGGCGTGTGAGGGTGCATGGGGACAACCCTGTCGAGAGCCTCTGGCGGCCTGCTGCCAAGCAGCCGCCAGGTCCTCAACAGAGCTGTGGGCAAGAAGGAAGAAACCCCAGCTCGCCGAGAACGCTCGGGTCCATAAAGCCTGGTGGAACCATCTAAGCGGTTCCTCATCCCAGCAGTGGGGGCAGCCTGTTGGAAGACCAGCCGTAGGAGATAGTGATCAGACCATGGAGCGGGCACAGCCGTAAAATGGCCTGCCCTCTGTCACTCGCCACTGTTCAGAGACAAAAATTAGGTCAAGAGTGTTCCCCCTCATGGGTGGGCCCTGAATTAATGGGTCAGGCCCATGGCCTCCATAAAGCCATGAATTCCTGGGCTAAACCCGGCGCACCCCAGGGAGGGCAGATTGAAGTCCCCAGGACTATAAGCCCGGGAACTCCACCGCCACCCCGAGAGAACATCGAGAAGCCCAGGTAGGGCAGCTGTCACATAGCTGGGTGAAAGGTATCGAGCAGCAAGCCCACCCGACCATTGGGCCCCACCTCAGGAGGAGTGTCTCACTCCCACCTATCTCTGGAACAGTGACCTCCCTTGGAAACAAGGTCTCCCGAATAACCACGGCCACCACACCCCCCTTCCCTGGGCCGAGGCGGTGCAAAACCGAAAACCTGGAGGGCACAAATCTACCAGAGGGACACAGCCCTCTGGGCCCAACCAGGTCTCGGTGATGCAGGCCAGGTCCGCAGCCTCCTCCTCAATTACCTCACGGAGGAGGGTGGACTTATTAGCCACGGACCTGGCATTAAAATACACCAGCCTAAGCCCAGGGGTCCCAGTTCCCATGCCCCCTGGGAGAGCCATAGGGTCGAGCAACCGCACAAAGATGGCGGTGTGCTCCCAACACATGTCTGACCCTATGCCTCTCCGTTTCCTGCCAACACCAACCACCCTGGGAATGGCGGCCCCACCTCAGGCCCTGGAGTCCCTGGCCCCGCCCCGCCCCCCACGAACGGGTTGGACAAAGACCCATTTATCCCCTTCCTAACCCCTTAAGACAATCAATTAAAAATTTTAAAAGTTTCCCTTCCTATCAAATTTAGAATTTAGCCCTTCTTCTTGGCATGCCACCTCTCGGGATCCCAGGATCCGTCATTAAGGTAAGCTCTTGACAGCGTAGGGGGCCACATCCTAGACAGGGGAAGGGCCCATAACTCCGATGAGGAATAGGCAGGCATAGTGAATATATCTCAGGCAAAACAGTACAAGAGGTAGTTGGAAGATGAAACAAAAGGGAGATGGAAATATAATTAAGGGACAGGCGATGTTAAAGTCAGGAAAAAAGTCCACAATCGGCAGTTCTCTCACCACTGTCGATGATCCAGGTAGAAATGGACCAGTCACTGTTCTGCCACCACAGTGACTTGGGACAGAGTCCTGGATAACCCACTGCACTCTCACTGCAGGGGAATTAATCCTCCCATTGCTCTCTCACTGCAAGGGAGGAGGCCAGTCCCAAAGAGGAGGCAAAGTCCAAGTCCAGGTGAATGGTGCAAATGAGCCAAACGTCCTCAATGATGATGATAGGGACAAAATAACAAGATGGCAAGATGACATTAAAAGAAGAAAAGAACAACGGACAATGATAAACCCCATAGTCCACGTGGGGTAGCAACGTCCGTAGCAGTCCAGGCAAGGTACAGCACTCACATACCGACCACAGCCACGGGCCCAGGGCCATCGCGCCATCCCTTCGTGGGGGTCTTCGAACTTGACCCACCCCCAACGGGATAGAGCCGCCCACCCGACCCGGGCTATGGCCGTGAGTGCCTCCCTCCCGGAATCTCCAGGCCTGTAGGCCTCCCAACCCCTCCCCATAGATCTTTCCCCCCAGGGCTTACATTTCTGGGGGAAGGGAGGGGGAGGCCTTCGGGGGTGGGAAAAAAAGCCCCATTCCCCACAAGGACACTTCCCCAGCCACAAACAAAGAAAAGGGGGGAGAACCCACAGGCCGGTGGAACTGTTCTTCGTAGACTCCACGTGGTCACCCCCATGGTGACCCTGGCACCAAAGACCGCCAACCACTATCGTCACAACTGTTGTCCATGTAGCCGAGCCCCGGCAACAGGATCGTGGTTTATCACCACCAAGCTCCTGCGCCGCTGTCGTCAGCAAAAAACAGCTGGCGACCATGACCAGCAACGCCAGCAACGGGTCCCCAGCCAACAGGTCCTCAGCAACTCCAGCAACTCCAGCAGACCTCGCCAGCATCTCCGGCGCCGAAGTCTCCCGGCACCGGGCTCCGAGGCCGAATAGAACAAACGGCTTTGCCGCTCCCCCAATCCGGGCGGCAAGCCAGCAGCCGACAGTCAAAGCAGTCACGGGGGGAAGCCCAGCAGCGCTGAGCCACCGGCTCAATTTTCCGGAATGGCTCCAGCGGCATCCCGCGACCCCCTAGGAGCAGAAACAGCCGAAACGAAGCGGTAAGGAAGCCTCCTCCTCCAAGAAATGATGAGATGATGCAATGATGGGGCTAAGTGTTCTGAAAGAGAATTGGTCAATTCTTATTATGGCTTAATGGCAGGGTGGATAAAAATTGATGATTTAAAAAAACAGTTTTTTTTATTTAAACGGGATTTTTTTTATTTAAATTGGATTTTTTAAAAATCAAATTTATTTTAATAAAATGCTTTTGGAGTAAAAAAATCTATCTAAAGATAGTTTTATATTTAAGGTACATGAACAATTTAGTTTATTCAGCATGAAATGGAGCTTAGTTATGTAGCATGAGGCTGTATATGCTTCAATATTTACTTTTTTTGGTAAACTCAATGAATCCAAGCCCTGCAAGCTAAATAGGAAACCTTCATTTTAGTCTGCAAATAATAATATTAAAGATTCTAACTACCAGCAAGAATGAGTCCTTACATTTAAAGAGCACCTGTCATCATGAAAGCACCTGTTAGTGGGCATCCACTCACCTACTGCCCGCCACATTCCCTCACCTTGTGTCAATGCCGCATTACCAGCTGTCCCATTAAAGTGAATGGGACTGTCAGTAAATCAACAGCAGGCCAGAGGAGGAGCCCCTGTGGGAAAGAGATGACAACTGCTCTTTAAAACTTATGGTTTAAATCGGCTTGATTTAAATTAAGCCTTTTTACTAGTGATTTAACTCATGATTTAAATCGACTTGATTTAAATCAAATTCACCCCACTTAATGGCTTTGTTCTGGTTTGGAGGTTGAGCGAGGGTATTTTGCTTATGAATAGAGCTGTCAAATAGATGGGGAAGAAATGGAGGTAGTGACAGATTTTATTTTCCTGGGCTCCAAGATCACCGCAGATGGGGACTGCAGCCAAGAAATTAAAAGTCGCTTGCTCCTGGGGAGGAAAGCTATGGCAAATCTAGAAGCATACTAAAAAGCAGAGACATCACCCTGCCAACAAAAATGTGTATAGTCAAGGCTATGGTTTTCCCAGCTGCAATGTATGGCTGTGAAAGTTGGACCCTAAGAAAGGCTGAGGGCCAAAGAATTGAGGCCTTTGAGGCCTTTGAACTATGGTGCTGGAGAAGTCTCCTGCAAGTTCCTTGGACTGCAAGGCGATCCAACCGGTCAGTCCTAGAGGAGATCAACCCTGACTGCTCTTTAGAAGGCCAGATTCTGAAGATGAAACTCAAATACTTTGGCCACCTAATGAGAAGGAAGGACTCACTGGAGAAGAGCCTAATGCTGGGAACGATTGAGGGCCACAGAAGAAGGGGACGGCAGAGAATGAGGTGGCTGAATGGAGTCACTGAAGCAGTCGGCGTGAGCTTAAATGGACTCCGGAGGATGGCAGAGGACAGGAAGGCCTGGAGGAACATTGTCCATGGGGTCGCGATGGGTCAGACACAACTTTGCAACTAACAACAACAAAGAGCTGCCTATCTCTTTAGCTCTTAAGTGCTGACATCTGCTGTGGGCTATCGAGGGTGGAGGCTGCTTTCTGTCTCTTTAAGAGCACATTTCTCCATTTCTCATCCAGGGAAATATAATATTCTGCCTTTTTTAATATTTCCCAAAATATTTCATTCTCCTAGAAGAGGAGTGGGTGCTAACTTTCTACATTACAATGGTCATAAGTGTGAAAAACGGTCATAAGTCATCCCCCCGCGCCCTTGTAACTTCAAACGGCCACTAACCGAGTGGTTGTAAGTTGAGGATTAGCTGTGTCCCTTTCTGCAAACTCAGGGTAACCTGAACTCAGTGCGGCTTTTGGAAGGAAAAATAAGGGCTGTTGGCAGAGATTGAAGAATCTGTCTCACAAGGTTGGAAGGAAAAGAGCACTTTTGAATTTCTCCGGTTCACGTTGAGTTCAGCATCTTCAAGTAATTGAAATCTTGGTAATCAAATAATGTGCTTTAGCTTCCTGCACACTAAATAGCGAAGCATTTGAAATATTTGAGGAATTTTTCTAAACCTGCCTTCCTGGGCTTGCTAGAAGAATGGATAGATCTAAAAACAGTGCTCAGATTTCCCTCTCTTGTTTTCTCATTTTGAATTCCCTTGTCTAATTCCTCTGTTGCTGTGCTGTTTGCAGGGAAGCTCCTGGTCCTGACTGCTGCTACGGAGAAAACAGAGGGCTACCGGCGCTTTCTACGTACCACAAAATATTTCAACTACACTGTCAAGGTGTGTACTTTATATTATTGAAAAAAAGAGAAGGGGTGGATGGGAACATCGCCTACTAGAAGGGTTAAACTAAGTTCTTCTATTTCTGCCTTTTTGCAATTTGTAGGGTACTTTTGGAGAACAGGTCAAAGAAAGTTGACTAAGGATTCCACAGTGGCTGAGAATTCTGGGAGTTGTAGTCCTGAAACATCTAGGCCACCTCAAGCACAGAATGGTTGGTAGATGGGTGGAAAATTCAGCATTTTAGGAGAAGCCGCTGTGTGACCTGTCATGTTCCTAAACAGGAGCATCTGAATTTCAAACTTAGAAGACAATTTTTTTTAGAAGAAAAAAATTTTTTTTTTAAATAAAATGGTATCTAACAGAATTGGGATCTTGGAGGTCTTCCAGTCCAACCTCTTGCTCAAGCAGGAAACCCTGTACCATTTCAAACAAAGGGTTGACCAGTTCTTTTAAAAACCTCCAGTGTTGGAACACCCACAATTTCTAAAGGCAAGCAATTCCACTGATTGTTTTCACTGTCAGGAAATTTCTCCTTAGTTCCAGGTTGATTCTCTCCTAGATTAGTTTCCACCCATTGCTTTTTTTCTGGCCTTCAAATGCTTTGGAGAATAGGTTGACTCTCTTTTCCTTGTGGCAGTTCCTCCCTCACCTGTCTCACCAGTTGTCCTAATGTTTCATCAAGACTTTAGGGCTCGGTGAAGATTGGAAAGGAGGTGATGTTGCTCGGACGGTTGGCGGAGGTCAGAAGGTCCGATGGCTGAAGGCTGAAATGAAGAAATACGCAAATGAAGAGGATCTTATTGTCATGTTTGTGGACAGGTAAGGCTGATCAATCTTGGGTTGGATCCATAAGAGGAGAATGTGTGAGGTGATGTTCTCATGTTAGCCAAATCTGAATCTAGGTTTTGCCTCGGCTTATTTTTCCTAATAAGCAACTGAGTCAGAAGAGATTTAAAAGCAATTTATTAGAATAGTTTGATAAAAATTTGTCTCCCTATGAAAAAGGGAAACCTGTAAACATGGCTTACATTTGCCTTTATAAGAAGCCCAATAATGAACCTCAGAGTAAAAGTTGTTTGGTTTAAAATTAATCATCTCCCTAGTTACAACACCAGAATTAAAGCATCCAATATTATGTGAGCATAGCCATAGAAAAGAGCGTTATATTTTGAATAAAAGTGAAAGAAACATTTGCAAAGAAAAAACATCAGAATGGGTACGGGTAAGACATATCCTCGGCGCTTGAATATTTGCTTTGCTAAACAGCTGAAAACAAAACTTTTATCTACAACATATTGAATGCTCTCCTGTCAGTCCTGGTCTCTAAAAGGGAGACTTTTCTGAAAGATTACTGCTTATTGTGGAAAATTAGTAGCAATACATCTGAAAAAGCAAATTTAAAACACAAGAAAACCCATATTGGTTAGCCAATGCAACACTACAAACCATATTGCAACTATTATGAAGTCCATCTTGTGTGGCCTGCAAGCCACAGCCCATAAGTTGAAGCTGGCCCAGAGTGGGTTCTCCTATCCCAACCATTCCCTGGATTTCTAGAGAGGAACCCATTGTTTCAAGCACTAACTCAAAACATGCCTTCTCCTTTCCACCCTAGCTATGATGTGATCCTGGCTGGAAGTCCAATTGAACTTCTTTGGAAATTCCTGCAGTTTAAGAGCAACCTGGTCTTCTCAGCAGAAATTTTCTGCTGGCCGGAATGGTCCCTGGCTGAAAAGTACCCACCGGTCACCTTTGGGAAGCGCTTCTTAAACTCTGGAGGTAAAGGGCTCAGGGTGCCGTGGGGTGAGGGTGGAATCAAGGCAATTCCCAACTCTATGCAAGGAAGACTGTGTTTCGTGCCAATACGGATGTGGTGCGATTTAAATTCTGGGAACTGTAGGACATGTTTTGAAATAGTACAGATATTCTTCAACTTGCCACCACAATTTCTGTTGCTAAGCCAGGTGGTGGTTAAGTAATTTGCCCAACAACCATCGTTAAATACATGCCAGTTGCTAAGTGTCCAAATTTGCATCATGTGACCGCAGGCATGCTGCACCAGTCATTAGTGGGGAAAAAAGTTCATACAACACTTTTTTCAGTGCCATTGTAACTTCAAACAGTCACTAAGTGAATGGTTATAAGTCAAGGACTACCTGTATCGACTTTAGCAAGAACTTGGAGAAAGTGGATAGGTACAACAGTTAGCCATAGTTGTGGAAGTCCAGCAGAAGGGACAGCAATAGAAGCTATTGTTTGATTTCTGCAAATTATTACAGGTAGTAATAATAACTATTATTTTAATCATAATAGTAACACGAAGCAGAACCAGTAGGAAAAATTTGGAAACCCGCCCCTCATAACGAACCCAAACACACCTCCAAAACGACCACTGCCTTGCTAAAGAAGCTAAGGGTAAAGGTGATGGAATGGCCAAGCATGTCTCCCTACCTAAACCCTATTGAGCATCTGTGGGACATCCTGAAACAGAAGGTGGAGGTGCTCAAGGTCTCTAAGTGCAAGTGGAAGAAGATTCCAGTGGCAACCTGTGAAGCTCTGATGAACTCTATGCCCAAGAGGGTTAAAGCAGTGCTGGAAAATAATGGCAACCACACAAAATATGGACACTTTGGGCCCAATTTGGACATTATCACTTTTGTTGCCAGGGGTTTAGACATTAATGGCTGTGTGTTGCACTATTTTGAGGGGACAGCACATTTACACTGTTACATAAGCTGTATACTCACAACTGTACATTGTACCAAGTGTCATTTCTTCAGTGTTGTCACATGAAAAGATCTAGTTAAATATTTACAAAATGTGTGTGTGGGGGGTGTACTCACTTCAGTGAGATACTGTAGCAACTACTTTGTTTAACGACTTGCCACTCCCAATTGTAGTCGCAAAATGAGCACTACCTGTAAATCAAAATCAAAGGAACAATTTGTGTGTGAACCAGCTTCTTGGAAAACCTTCAAGGTTCATTCTGCATCTCTTACAATTTCTGCCATCATTTTTCAAGCTGAGGCCAGCCATTTACCTTTTGGATTCTTGCAAGATTGTATAGGCAGCCATATGGTCTAGAAACTTGTAGCTACTGTTCTTTTTTAAGCAGTGGTTCTCTCAGCACACCAAATTGTTCATCTTCAGTGCCAGATTGTGGGATGGTATAGCAACCCAGCCTGGATAGAGAATACCAAATGCCCTGGAGAATTCCTTAGCTCTGATTTCCCTTGGTGTGTATCAAAAAAGGCAATTTTTATGTCTCAGCTTATCATGGACAGGCTAATCACTGTCTTGATCAGGGGTGTCAAACTAGATTCTTCAAGGGCCGGATCAGCATTGTAGTTCTCCTCTGCAGGCTGGACAGGGGGGCGGGGCGGAGAAGGGAGGGAGACGGGGTGGGTGCCTTCTGCAGCACCCTGCCAGCCAAAATGGGTCACTGTGGTCCAGTCCTTTGTTATTTCCAGGCCGGCTCCATGGACCAGATTAAAGCACCCCCGGGCTGGATTTGGCCCGCAGGCCTTGAGTTTGACACCCCGATCTTGTTAGATCACAAGTAATTCTAGATCAGGCGAGATGACTAAAAAGCACCTGATGATATAGTGAGCCGGCAGTTTTGTGAGCTAAATCCCAATCTTCTCCAAACCTAGAAGTGTAATATTTTATAAGCACTTGTTTAAGATTTAAAAAAAAAAAGTTTACTAGTTTCTCGTCCTTAACACTGCTACCCTGTTACGCAGCACCTAAAAACACATTGCATTTCTGCTTTCCAGGATTCATTGGCTATGCCCCTGTGATCAACCGCATTGTCCAGCTGTGGAAGTACAAGGATGATGATGATGACCAGCTGTTTTACACACGCATTTACTTGGATCCTGCCTTGCGTGTGAGTGCTGGGAGAAACTCCCTTGTGTGGTTTTTGTAGTCACTTCTTACAGTTACAGTCTGCCTCTGTTAAAACGTACTTGGGCTTCATTCCCCACTCGCTAAAATGGCTTATGCACCTCTGACATCGCCACTCCAACAGCACTGTTTCCGCAGAGGGCTTTACTGCATCCATGGAGGGGCTGGAACTGGCTTAAAGTTGTCCTAGTCTCGCTTAAATTTCAGCCAAACCTGGTCATTTTCTCTCCTTTTTCAACTCTAGCCTCCAGCATATTGAGAAGAAGAGAGAGCAGCTGGTGGAAAAGGGCCGCTCTAGGATGGAACTTATTGTCAAAGCAATACAGATCACCCTGCCTACATTCTGGTCAACTGCAGGGGCTGAGCCATATTTACTGTGCCTTCCTGGCCAATGGGGAAGAAGCTAGTGATGTCATGAAGTCTTGCCAGTAATCTGGTATATGAGGAGTCATGGGATATCCAATTACTGCTAGAGAGGTTGGGAAGGGAACTCAGTTGCTTAGCAATCATTAAGATGGCAGAAATTGGATATCCCATGAATCCTCATACACCAGATTACTGGCAAGACTTCATGACATCACAAGCTTTTTCCCCATTGGCCAGGAAGGCAACAGTAAATATGGCTCAGCCCCTGTAGTTGACCAGAATGTGGGCAGGGTGACCTGTATTGCTTTGACAATGAGTTTCATCCTAGAGCAGCCTTTTCCCCCAGCTGCTCTTTCACTTCTACTCAATATGTTGGAGGTTAGAGATGAAAAGGTCTTTAGTACCAGACCCAGTTCAGAAGTTTCAATGGATTCCCACCCCCTCCACAGTCACATGACCAGATTTTAGGCAATTTAGTGGCTGTTTGCAAGGTCCCGTGGTCACATGACCATATTTTAATAGCATTTTCAGGGGTGGGAAATCACATTTACTTCTAGTTTAAGCAAAATTTGTCCACAACGAACAATTGGTTCACTTAATAACTGCAGGATTCTAATAACTGGGCTGTAAAATCAGGTTGCCTCTTGCATCTCGACTTAGGGCCACAATGGATAGGCTCAGGGTGGGATTCAATTTTTTTTACTACCAGTTCTGTGGTGTGGCTTGGTGGGCGTGTCGGGGAAGGATACTGAAAAATCTCTGGACAGGCTCCATTACAGTTGTAAGTTGAGGACTTCCTGCATTTCCCAAACGGATGCTTTTGACCTAGTTAATGTAAGGAAGTTACATTGCCTGGAGTAGGGGCTATTTCTTGTAAGTCTGTTATGGGAGCAGGACCAATCTCTGAAAAATTGAAATGCATATCATTTAGTGCAACATATGATTCGCAGAATCTAAAATATAATGAGAAAGTCAAGTTACATAGTGACCAGTGGACTGAGTTTCAGGTTTTCCCACTCCATTTTTTAAGGAGCAACTCCAGGAAGAATTTTACAAAATACCAACAAGTGAGCCTGGATCTACAACTCACCACATTGATAAACTGCATGTCTATGGAGATTCTCACTCATCCAGGTCATGGTTGCCCCAAAAGTGTTTTTTCAAGAGGCAATTGGACTTTCTGTTTTTTCTTTGAAGATGTTTAGCTTCTTATCCAAGAAGCTTCTTCAGCTCTGACTGGATGGTGGAGAAGGGAAGGATTTATATTCCTATGTTATCTCCTATGTTGCTAAGCTACAGTTCAGTGTCCCTCCCAAGGGCCTGATTTGTAACTTGACCATGGAGAGTTTTGTAGAAGGATGAGAAAAAGAATAAGTTGTGTAAGGAAAGGACTCTGATCTTAGTTCCTCACTGTTGTGTTTATAGGAAAAATACGGGATCACCTTGGATCACACGTCCAAAATCTTCCAGAACCTGAATGGGGCCATTGGTAAGTAAATAGTGCTCCCAATGAGGAGAATCAGCAAAAATATGTCTGGCAGAGGAGGAACTGCTCGAAGGTAGAGACAAACAGGAAAGGAGTAGACAGTGCTTGGGAAATTTTGTGACCTGGAGATCTCAAAATACAAGACTTGTTGCCTTAACAAACCCAAGTGGAGTTGAAAATTCACCTAGAGCAGAATGAAGGAGACCAGGGGTGCCTGGACAATTTAAACAAAGCAACTATTCTAATGGCATGAGGCAATCACCAACCTTGTGTACGTGCTTACAACATCATAATGCACATAACCAAAAGGTGTTGGTTTGTTGCTTGTTTTATCATTTGTGCACAGAGATACACCATGGACACCTCTTGTTAAGGCTATTATGATTTAATGGGCTTGAAGAACGTCCACTACGGATGACCAGCAGTATCCTTTGATGTATCCCTGGTGGATTCAGAAAGCCAGAACAAGTCATCATGGAGAATGAGAGACAATACTCCTGTTATCTTTGT
The DNA here is from genome assembly GCA_009733165.1 of Naja naja. Classification (NCBI taxonomy): domain Eukaryota; kingdom Metazoa; phylum Chordata; class Lepidosauria; order Squamata; family Elapidae; genus Naja; species Naja naja. Next base: position 140,067,794 of record CM019155.1, read on the forward strand.
CTCTCTGCACCATCTAGATTAGAAGAAATTGACATAATGAATCCATTTCTATCATCATCATTTTATTTAATTGTTATTATGTTTTCCACACCTATTTACTGTTTAAAGAAATTTATAGAGTCACCTAACTCACACATGGGGACTCTGGGCAGTTTACAGCATTAAAATGACACAATCTAAAAAAACTCAATGTACACACATACACATACACCATGGCATCACCAAACACAATCAGTGCCCCAAATAGAAAGTCCATATGAAAAGTGGTAAGGACAACTGAGAAGATTATAGGAAGCTCGCTTCGCGTTATTCAGGGTACTGCTTATAAGTGCTATGTGCTTAGAGCTCAAAGCATTGTTAGACACCCCACACACCCACTTCAAGGTCTGTTTCTGTTGCTTCCCTCTGGAAAGAGGTATTGAAGTATTTCTAGCAGGACTACCAGATTCTGTAACAGCTTTGTTCCCTATGCCATCCATCTGGTAAACTCGCAAGGTTCGTTTCTCTCACTATATACATGCATACATCTCAAGTAGACTTTCTTGTTTCTCTGTGTCATATAATATATGTGGGTATATGGGTATATACATATTTGTTTGTTTGTTTATTTGTCATGCTTATGTAGTGTATATTGGAGGTGGTGACCCTTTGAGAGCTGTATGCCACAAAATTTCATTTTAATGTATGCTGATTAGTGTACATTTAAAGTTAATCTAAGTCTAACTAGCCACTTGTTCAATTCCATATCAACCTGGGTTCCCTGTTTATTTATTAAACATAGCTCCCCAACTTGCACACAGCAGGCAGCTATGTAATACATAGCTGTATTACATACTGTATATATGTAATATATATGTAAGCTGGCTTACGTATTTATACTCCTGCCTACTATTTTCCCCATATCAACAAACCTGCAGGGTGGGTTGGGCAGAAAGGGAGTGACTGGCCCAAAGTCACCAGCTGGCTTTTGTGCTTAAAGGAGGACCAGAACTCATATACAATATCTCGGCTTCTAAGCCAGCAATTTAACCACAACCCCAAACTGGCTCATTTTTACTTTTCCTTTCTGATTTTGCAGAAGAGGTTGTGCTGAAATTTGAGCAGACCCGTGTGCGAGCCCGAAACGTTGCATACGATACCCTTCCTGTGGTTGTCCACGGCAATGGACCCACCAAGGTAACTTGTCCCCTTTTGCAATTTACATTTGCACAATGTTTATACCCAGACTTTGACTCCATTCAAAGATCCTATGAAGCAGGTTGCACCTAGATAGATAGATGAATGGATGGATGGATGGATGGATAGACGGATAGATGGACAGACGGACAGACAGACAGATTAGCCTATAGGCCATATCAACCAGGGGTGGGACTCAGCTGGTTTGGGTGAACCAGATGTTAAATTTACATCTGGTTCACCGAACTGGTAGTTGAACCAACCAACTGGCCCCACCTACCCTGGCCCTCCCAGGAGTCTCCATGTGGCCAATTTTGGATGCAGGTAAGTGCAGGGTCCAATTGGAGGCTCTGGGAGGGCAAAAAATGCCCCTTCTGGAAGCTTCCAGAGGATCTCCGGAGCCTGGGGAGGCCATTTTCGCCCTCCCTGAGGCCAAGGGAAACCTCCAAACTCTGGGGAAGGCGAAAAATGGCCCTCCTGGAAGTTCTGGTAGGCCACGCCCACCATGGCCACACCCACCCAGCAACTGGGCAGAGAACCGGTTGTTGGGATTTTTGAATCCCACCCCTGATATCAACGTATAGGTTCAAACACATATTACCAATAAAATACTAAACAAACAATTTAAAATCAGAGTAGGGTAAAATACAATAGTTCTAGGATTAAATACAATAATTTCATACATAAATATGTAAGATAGAATAAAACGAGACAAAATTATATTTCTGTATCCCCCCCTGCAATCTACCCCAATTAGGCCCACCTATGCTGATCTTAGTGGAACCATTTTAGTCAGAAATCGTGTTGTATTAAATGTTGTTTTCAGGTTCTGGCCACCCATGAGGTATGTTGTTTTAATATGGGCCTCTCACTGGGCCATATGGGGATCGAGGTACTTATCTCTTGCCCCTTTATACAAACAGCAATTGAATAATGTATGAGTCAAATCTTCTACCTCTTCAGCAAAGAGCAAAATGGCTGTGCAAACTTGCCTGCTTAGGAAGTTGATATTGAGTTTCTACCTCATCAGAGAGTGGAGAGCTAAACAAGGCTGCTCTTTCTTCATTGTTCTCCAAAGATCTCAAATTCACTTCCTTCCCTGCTCACTTGTTAATAGCTCTCAAACAGAATCCAGTTTCAGAAGTATTAGTGCAACTGAGCTCCATTCCATCTTTCACTGATTTTTTTCCCTTCTCTCCATGCAGTTACAGCTGAATTATTTGGGGAATTACATCCCCAATGCCTGGACCTATGAGGGGGGCTGCGAAGTGTGCGATGATGACCTCCTGGATATGTCGGATATACCAGTGAGTCTCTGGGTATCCTGGTAGAGCTTGGAAGTAGGGGAGGAATATGACCCAGATGGTGTCCGACCATGGCAAGTTTAAGACTTGTGGACTTCAACTCCCAGAATTCCTCTGTTGGCCATGTAGGCTGGGGAATTCTGACAATTGAAGTCCACAAGTTTTAAAGCTGCCAAGGTTAGACATTGCTAGTCTGAGCTTTGAGACATATATCTCTTTTCTGTCCTCCATTGCCAGGAAGAGTCATATCCACGTGTTCTGCTGGGTGTCTTTATTGAAAAGCCTATACCGTTCCTGCCTCAGTTTCTTCAGCGTCTTCTGACTTTGGACTACCCTTATTCTCACCTCAGCCTCTTCATTCACAATCACGTGAGTTGAGTCTATAAGCAGCCCTCCTTGACTTTAGATTGCAACTCCCATCAGCCCATGGGCCTGTCAGCTTGGGATGATGAGAATGGTCTTCCCAAAAAACTAGAGAACTATTATGTTATGGGGAACTTCTGGGATTGCTCAACTTTCTCCTTGTGGCTTCCTTTATTTCAGTAATTTCCTTGATACCGATTGCTTTTCAGTGTGTGTCACTGGAATGAGATCCACAGCTGGACGTGATATCTATTGCAGAGGTTGTAACTCTGGATTCCCTGGGGGAGGATTGGAAATGAACAGGGAACAGATGTTAGCTTCCCTCTCTCCCAGTTATACAGCTGAAATCTGCAGAGATCTCAAAAAAAATGTTAAAAATGTACAATAACCAAGCTTAGCATGGTTATAATTAAGTACAGAAACATATTTCCAAAAGGGACAGAAAGAAAAATTAACGCTTGGCAAATTGAGACTGTCTGCAAAAATATAAAATACAAAACAATTCAAATCAGTACTATGAGATTTCAAGTAATAAAATATTTCTAGCTTGTAGAAAAGTCCCAGCTGGCTGGAATATAATGTGGTTAAACAGAAAGAGAAACGAGGAGGTTTAAAAGCCATCCTATTATTTCCACTGCTTGCCTTTCAACCTTGTGAGGTAGCCCTGACAGAAAGCATACTCAGGATTACTCGCTCTGTTTTAGTATATGGTTACATTAGTGGAAAGTATATCTTTTCTCCTTCACGTTTACAATCAAAGAATAGCAATAGCACTTAGACTTCTATACCGCTTCACATGCTTTATAGCCCTCTCTAGGCAGTTTACAGAGCTGGCATATTACCCTCAAAAATCTAGGTCCTCATTTTACATAAGGCTGAGTCAACCTGATGAGAATGTCAGGGTTCCAAGTAATAAATCCAAATCAAGCAAAACTACAAGGCAAGACATGGCAAACATCAGGTAGATTCTTCAAATAGCTTTATTGGAAATATTATATTGGCACAGACCTGGAGCAAACCGACTCTGAAGACTTCCATGATTTTCACCTAATTAAAAGTAAAAGTTTTTCACTTTCTGAAAACAACCAATCACATGGTCCAATCATGGTGCAGTCTGGCAGCCAGGTAATACCACTCTGCCTTCCTCTGACCAGGTGTGAGAATGTCTTTGGTTCCCAAGAGAAAATATTTTGCTTTGGCTACAGAATCCCAACTATCTCAAATGCACCTTCCCTATTCCTCAGCTCCAGTGTGGCAACACCGATGTGGTTAAAAATGGCTTCGGTCAGGTCAGCTTCAGGGTTGACAGGGAATTGAACTGCTGACAGTCAGCAGAATTATCCTGCAATACTGCATTCTAACCACGGTGCTACGAAGACTCTTCAAAACAAGGGATGCTCCTGAGATGTTTGCCATGTCCTGTTTCTTGTACAGGCTCAACTGTCTCTTATCTGACCATTTGTCTGGCCTAGTTTCTCAATTTCAGCAACTTGAAGATATGTGGACTTCATCTCCCAGAATTCTCCAGCTAGCATGGCTGGCTGGGGAATTCTGGGAGTTGAAGTCCACACATCTTTAAGTTGCTGACATTGCGAATCGTTATTGTAGTCTGTCGCTCTTCTTTTCTGTCTCCTAAAACCATTCACAGTTGCCATTACACCTCCTTTACCCAAACCCCGAGTTTCCCTTCCATCTTGGCAGCCCAAGGACACTAATAAACCTGTCTGACATTTTGCCAGGAGGTGTATCACGAGCCCCACATCCAAGCTGAATGGGATCAACTTCGCAAGGCTTTTGACACCATCAAACTAATAGGCCCAGAGGAAGATCTGAGTGAGGGCGAAGCCAGAGATATGGCTATGTAAGTAAATAATAGTGTAAGGATGTAGAGATTCTCAGTCATCCAGGTCATGGTTGTGCCAAAGGTGCTTTTTCATGAGGCAACTGGACTTTCTTGTTTTTTTTGTCTTTTGAAGACGTTCGCTTCTCATCCAAGAAGCTTCATCAGCTCTGACTGGATGGTGGGGAAGGGAAGGGTTTATATTCCTTGCAGACAGCTGGTCATTTGCATCCTTTTTAGAGGGTCATTAGAGGGTCTTTGAAGCACTTGGAGGGTTATCAGTGTCCTCAGGGTCACCTTGGTCTTGGTTCCTGTAGTCTGTATTTTTTTCCTCTGGAAATCCATTCCTACTTCCACCCCATTCAAAGGGTGTTCATCCCAAATTGTAGAGCTAAAAGTCTATAGAGATTCTCAGTCATTCACTATCCTGTCAGAGCTGAAGAAGCTTCTTGGATGAGAAGCAAAATGTCTTCAAAAGAAAAAAATAAAGTCCAGTTGCTTCCTGAAAATGCACCTTTTGGGTAAATATAGTGTAAGAAATTAGAGATTCAGCTATCAAAAATGGCTAGGAAAGCACACTGTGTGTGTCTGATGGGAAGGGGAACAGTGTGCCATAAGCAAAAGCAGAGATGCCAAGGCACATTTTCAACAGGGCTGGCATCGTATTCTCCTGCCCCATACACGGCCAGCAGAAATTCAACCAGGAAAGCTTTGCTTGTGGCTACTAAAGCGCTACCTTTCAAGTATATAGTTTTGATTATTCCCAGATTTTAGGCGCGACGTAGCAATGAATAGTGATTCTGCAGATGTCTTTTTCCCTCCAGTTCAGAAGTCCCCAGAATTAACACGTTGATAAGTGGCTGTATTCATCATCTTCTTTTAACGACCCCATAATCCCTTGTGGGGTGGAGTCTGGGCAACTGAAAGGAGCTAGCAGAGTGTTTACTGGCCGGATACCCTCCCTGTTGCCAGTGCGGAGTTTTGTTCAGCAGATATATTTTCATTGTACCCAGAGAGAAATATCTTTCTCTTCATAAGATCGAACTCATAGCCTCCTGATTGTGAGGCAAGAACTCCACCTCTAGGCCACTGCACTACTCCTTGATAAGTGGCTGTATTCCTGACACAATAAAAGACATGTGAGTGGCGAAATCTGCCTAAACCCGAAGATAAAAATCAAGTCCAAGACACTTGTCTACTCCAGGATTTAAATACTATTCTTCTGTTCCCTGTAAGCCCCCAAAAAACCAATATGCCATTGTATTCTCATGCTTGAGACCTGCTTCATATTTATGTAAAGGTTCTGTCTAGTCTGAGAACTGCTGGTTCCTGCTAGCTAGGTTTAACTCTTAACCTGCTTTCTGTGCGCCTACAGTCTTTTGAAAGGCAAAAGAGCTTTTTGGGATGGCGAGGAGAGAAGACCAAAGGATTTTCAAGGGCTAAAGTAAGCCAAGTAGCGAACTGAGGACCTTTCCATGTGTTCAGTGTCTTCCTCAATATTTTGACCGATTTCATCTGCCTTTGTAGCCCAGTGGGGAACTAGAAAAAGGAACAAGAGGAACTTCACTTCCTGGGGAAAAACACAGGAGTCCAGATGTCACTAACTTACTTCATCAATGAGCTGGGTCTATTGAGGTTGCAGATAGCAAGTAGTCCTTGACTTACAATTTGTTTTGTGACCATTCAAAGTTACAACGGCACTGAAGAAAAGTGACTCACAACCATTTTTCACACTTACGACCATGGCAGCATCCCCATGGTCTTCTGATCAAAATTCAGACACTCAACAACTGATTCATATTTATGACGGTTGCAATATCCCGGGGTTGAAATGTGATCCCCTTTTTTGATCTTCCCAACAAGCAAAGTCAGTAGGGAGCCAGATTTAACTTTAACAACCATGTCACTAATTTAACAACTCCAGTGATTCACTTAACAACGATGGCAAGAAAGGTCATAAAATGGGGCAAAATTAACTGAAGAAATGTCTCACTTAGTTGCATAAATTTTGAGCTTGATTGTTGACATAAGTCGAGGGCCACCTGTACATGGTGTTTGGTTAGCGGAGAGAAATGGTCAGCAAAGCATCAACGTTTTAATCCAGTGTTTTTTAACTTGGCCATTTTAAGATGGGTGAACTTCAACTCCCAGAATTCCCCAGCTAGCCTGACCCTCTTTAAGTCCACCAGTCTTAAAGCTGGAGAGTTTGAGAAATACAGTTCTAATCCATCTTTCTTTCCTTCCTTCCTTCCTTCCTTCCTTCCTTCCTTCCTTCCTTCCTTCCTTCCTTCCTTCTTTCTTTCTTTCTTTCTTTCTTTCTTTCTTTTTTGCATTCCAGGGATCTGTGCCGACAGGATCCCACCTGCGACTATTACTTCAGCCTGGATGCTGATGTGGTGGTGACAAATCCCGAAATCCTGCAGATACTTATGCAGGAGAACAAGTAAGCAGTCGTTCCCATACCCACCCAAGCTCTCAGCCTAGATGCAGGCCATATCACTTCTCCTCCCACCCGCTAGCTTTTGCACTCCTGATTTCTATATTACTCTCTGCACCATCCAGGTACGTGATTGCTCCCATGGTATCTCGGTATGGCAAGCTTTGGTCCAACTTTTGGGGCGCCCTGAGTCCCGATGAATATTACGCCCGCTCAGAGGACTACGTGGAATTGGTGCAAGGCAAGAGAATGTAAGTACGAATTTTAAACAGTTGGATGGGCTTTTGTACAGCTCAAGACTTCTACAAGCCAGCTAGATGTGTCAGTCTTCCCATGTACACCAGACAAGAAAGATAACCAAATTCTACTTTATTGTGAGGCTAATTATTGGAATCGCACAAGTCTGAAAGTACAAATCTCCCACTGTCTCCTTTACATACCAATAAACTAGGGAGAGTTCTTGACTCAGCCTGCCATCCTTCCAAGGTGGGTAAAATGAGAGATTGTTGGGGGCAATAGCCTGACTCTGTAAACCAGTTAGAGAGGGCTGTAACAGCACTGTGAAGCAGTATATAAGTCTAAGTGCTATTGCTACTCTTCAATTGTAAAGGTATCTTATCATCTAACCAGTGGTGGGATTCAAAATTTTTTATTACCAGTTCTGTGGGCATGGCGTGGCTTGGTGGGCGTGGCAGGAGAAGGATAAAGCAAAATCCCCATTCCCTCCCCACCCCACTAACCTGCTTTCCAGCTCCGTTCTCCTATGCAGGGCAACAAAAGAAGACCCAGCCAATCAGCTGGGACTTGGGAAGCAGACAATAGATGGGGGCGGGGCCAGTCAGAGGTGAGATTTGCTGGTTCTCCGAACTACTCAAAATTTCCACTACCAGTTCTCCAGAATTGGTTAGAGCCTGCTGAATCCCACCTCTGTAATATAACCTTACCTTACCTTACCTTATTTTCCCATCTTACCTTACCTTATCTACTTATCTCAACTCATCTTATTTTATTTTAACTATCATACCTTCTTGGGAGGCAAGAGAAGGAGAAGGCTTCCATCAATCTCTCTCCTTGCAGTCTTCCAAGAAGCCTTGTTGCATCTGGAATTTCGTACTGAATACTCCTTGGCGTAATCCAAAAAAGGAAATGTTTTTCTTTTTTTTTTCTCTTTAATTTTCTGATCCCCATACCTGCTGCCTTGTTTGTGGTTCTGCGGATTCTCATGGTGCTTTTCCCCCCTATTGCAGTGGGGTGTGGAACGTGCCCTATATCTCTCAGGCCTACCTGTTGAAAGGGGAGATCTTAAGGCAGGAGTTGCCCCAACGCAATATTTTCACCTTGGAGGACACGGATCCGGACATGGCCTTTTGTAAAAGTGTACGGGAGAAGGTGAGAAGTTTAGCATCCTCACAGGCTGTTCATCCCAAAGAATAAAGTTCTTAAGTTGTTTTTCGTATTTTATATTGATAATATAAGTCTATTACAGAAGTCTTCAGTTGAGAACCAATGTTTCAGCAACTGTTCAAAGTTGGGAGGGTGCTAAATGCGGTAGTCCTCAACTTACAACCGTTTGTTGAGTGACCATTTGAAGTTACAACGTTGTTCTGACCTAGCCTTCCCAAGATCATGAAGCAGACTCCTCATCCCGATAATATCCCTTTTATTTAGGTTAAAGGAAATTCTTCTCCCGCAAAGTCCCGGCAAACAGTCTTTCATGAGATTTCACAACTACAGACCTTCATCAGGCTTGGAGAGTTGCCAGGCCGATATATTCCAAATGTCACGCTGTAACAGCAATTACCTGGCAAGAAGTCAAGAACAGATCTTCACTCTGATGAATTGAACTAATTGTCTCTTGCAAACACCATTCCCCTTTCAGTCCTCTTTATTCCCTATGGGAGGGGCCATTCATCATCCACCTGAGCCTTTACTCCTGACCTGACCCTTGTTCCTTAACTGTTCCCTTCTCCTGGCAGCTCTGCACATGCGCACATTGGGAACAGACTCCAGCTGTTCTTCTGCCCCACTGATCTCCGACTCCAAAGGCAGCTGGTAACTGTCAGACGGCCCCGGCTACATCTCTGCCTCTGATGCAGAGCACTTGTCAGAGCCTTCCCCAGACTCCAGGATTAGCCCATGTTCCTCCCCAACCTCCTCACTGTCTGAGTCTGCTGCCAGCTCTGTTGGCCGCTGGCGGGCCACAACAAACAGCGATGAAAAAAGTGACATGTTTTTCAACTTATGACCATTGCAGCGGCCACACAGTCAAAATTTGGATGCTCGGCAACTGGTTCATATTAATGACAGTTGCAGTGTCCCGGATCATGTGATCCCTTTTTGCGACTGTCTGAGAAGCAAAGTAAACAGGGAAGCCAGATTCACTTAACTACCGTGTGACTAACTTAACAATTGTAGTGATTCACTTAACCACCCTTAAGTGATCATAAAATGGGGCAAAACTCACTTAACATATGTGTTGCTTAGCATTTTGGGCTCAATTGTGGACATAGGTCAAGGACTACCTGTAATTTGGAGCGGTCTTCAAAGTTCAGGAAACAATCTGGACATTTGACAACCAACTTTTACAATGGTTGCAGTGTGCCATGATCATGTGATCACCAATCATGACCTGCCCTGCTGACTTCGCACAAAGTCATTGGGGAAGTCAGCAGAGAAGGTCCCATGTCTCTCCGGTAAATTGCTGGCAATCCTGCCTCTTTTTCTTCCAAAGAGCCTGGCACCTGCAGCACCTCCCTCCTTACCTGTCAGCAACCCACCGGCACTGCTACACTTGCACTGCACTGCAGCAACCACTTACCTGTTTAGTGGTCTGTTAGTGAGCCTGTCTGGGACCTGCGACTTCCTGCTGGCTTCCCCATTGACAAGTTGGGAGCCAGCAGAAAGTTGTAAGGAGGTCCTTGCTTAACAATCCACAATCCTTGTTTAACAGTGGCAGAGCGACTGATGGGATTGCCTTCGCTAAGAGATATGGTCATGTGATGCTTCACTTTATGACAGCATTGCTTAGCAATGGAACCTCTGCTCCCAATTACTGTTGTTAAAACAAGTAGTTTGGATTTAGTATAATTTTTTATAAATAGTAGTTTTATAAGCAATTTACCTTTATTTTCCCCAGGTACTGTTTGACATATTCTTAAGGAGTAGAAATTTCCTCCAGACCAAAATATACTCTAAAGTGATGTTTATTAACCTTGATAACTTCAGGACTTTCTTTTGTGGATTTCAAGTCCCAGAATTTCTCAGCCAGCCTTGAAGTCCACCCTTCTGAAAGTTATCAAAGTTGAGAAATGCTGCTCTAGGATTTTGTCTAAAAATCTGCAGAACAAGCACAGGACATTTGTGAAAGATGTTTGTGTATATTTATATTACTTATATTTATTTCAAACATTTTTGGTATCCCCTGGCATGTGGGCACTTGGGATTCCAAGACTGTGCAAATTTGGCCTAAATTTGGCTCTTCCTATTCTTTACAGGGCATCTTTCTCCATATTAGTAACCGGGATGATTTTGGACGCCTTATTTCCAGCACTAGATACAACATCTCCCGCCTACATCCTGAGCTCTGGCAGATTTCTGAAAATCCTTTGGTGAGTGTGCCCAGTTGCACAGGATGGGGTCCTTTTCTCTCTCAATCTCTTACATCCAGCCAATCCGCTTAGATCTGGGAGTGTCAATCCCTCCCACAGACAAGTTGGTGTGGTTTATGGAGAGTTTTATTAGTTTTCCCCAGCAGTTCTCTTCACCCAGATTGAGAACTGTTCCAAACAAAGCCATCCACAAGCAAACCCAGATTAATCCCTTAGGAAATGGCCAATTAGTCCATAAAACAAATAGCAAACTGCTCAAACAAGTAAGTCCCATAAATGTACACAAAGCCTCCAGGCAAAAATTGAAAGTCCAATTGAAAGTTAGCTCACAGGTTATAGAAGTTCAGAGTCTCAAAACTCTCAAGCAGGAAACACGAACAAACAAACATCCATGACCCACAATCACATCAGCCTCCCTTGGCCTGCCGTGCTAAATAGCTTCCCAGTGCAGCCCATCAAGAGGTGCAGGGCCTTCTCCCGAGCAATCTGGTAGACCTCTGTTTCTCTGCCCTGTGTGTTTTGAGATCCACCAGGGCCTGCAGCTCCTCCCACTCCTCTTCACTGGCCTGCAAGCTGTCCCCAGCCGAAGCCATAATTCTCTTTCTGCCAACTGTTCAGGGTCAGTTGTTGTTCAGGGTCAGTAATTAACTCTGGTTCCTGATGTGCCAAGAATGAACTCATTGTCCCTCAAGCCAGCCTCCAAGGAAGAGCCGGAGGAGTCGTCCAAGGGAGACATCACAGGGAGGACTTCTTTGGAGGGGTGAGAAGTTGTGTGCTGGTGGAACTACCTTTGCAGTTTCCAGGGCATTATGAGAAATCCAGATGAATTCCCCAGGTGGCTGTCCTTTGAGCTTCCCACAATGCCCAAGGCCCTCTGAGAATTCTGGGAATTGTAGTTTCAGAGTAACTGAAAATGTTTGAGGAGATATGATGACAAGTTTTGCAGAAATGTTTATTCCAGGACTGGATTGCCTGACACACATTGGATCAGGTGGGTTTTCTGATAACTTAGATTACTCTGTTTTTTAGTTCGTTCCTTTTCTTCCTGGACAGGACTGGCAGGAGAAATATATCCATGAGAACTACTCACGCGTTCTTGAGGGAGAATTTTTTGAACAGGTGACTTATCACTCTTTTCCCTGATCCTCTTGAGTTGTTGACTTGGCCCTCTCAAACTTCCTGGGCTCACTGTTTCTTCTTCCCGTTGGCAGCCTTGTCCTGATGTTTACTGGTTTCCGGTGTTCACTGATCAGATGTGCGATGATCTGGTGGAAGAGGTGGAACACTTCGGCCAGTGGTCTGGAGGAAAACATGAGGTAGGACCACCCTAGCCTTTTTTCCTCCACCAGAGATGATCCTTCAGGTTGCTTCATTTGGAAGCGGGTTGGGGAGAGTTGGGAAGAGGGTCAAAGAAGATTTGTAAAATCACAACAGACCTTAGAACAAAAACAATTGGAACGCTGAATGTTAAAACAAGACATTATTGAGGTGTAGGACAGTTCACAGAAAGATCAAAAGAAATCAAAATGGTGACTACTTTTCTTTCCTGTTCGTTGGATGTAAAACAAGAGTTCTGCTTCACACACACAGTCATGGCCACGATAATTTTTGGCCCTTTTTATCCTGTAGACAAGGTATATAAAATGGACTATGATATGGGGAAGGAGGAACACTGGATTCGGGGTGTCTCCAAGCCCACATCTTATCCAGCCCCCACAATATGGAGATTGGAAGAAGAGTCAGAAGAGATGAAAGGACAGGCTCCATAATTTATGGAATTTCTTGCTTACAAGACAGGGGGACCATACTTAACCTGGTGACCTTAATGTGTTGAGGCACACAAATGAAAAAGAACCCATTGGTCTCCCAATCTGAAGGTGGATCATTTGTAGAAAACTGGCTTGGCCTAGTTCCTGAACAATCTTTTTAAAGAGTCTTCCATTTTTCGCATGATATTCCTCTTCCCAACCTTTTGAGGTAGTCTAAGAGACCTGACCAAAATCATGAATACTAATATTGCTATCAACCATCCCATTGGCATATGCAGCAAAAGAAACTCGTAGGATATTATTTTGCCAAGAGTATAACTTTACTAATAAATTCATGTAGGGACAGAAGTGAAGCCAGTTCTGAAGTTTTCTCATGTGAAGTAACATAATTAAAATCCTCTTTTCTCCCTTGGGTCACCCACTGCTCATTGTCCACCAATCAGTTGCAGTCAACTTGTTTTGGGAAACGATCTTTCGACCTGGGGCATCGGGATGTTGCCAGGGGATGTTCCACAATTCCCTCCTATTCTGTCTTTTGGTCCATTTGCTGAATATAAAGACAGCTAGATAAATCTACAAATTCTTCCATACAAAGTTTCTTTTATTGGATTATATTAGGTATCCTCATTTGCGACCTGTATTTCTAAAGCTTCTTCCAACTCTTTCTTCCATCTCACTAACATATTCTTCGTTAGTATCTTTGTTTTGTCTTTATTAATTTTCAAGCCTGCTACTTTTCCATACTCTTCTATTCTTTCTAGTAACATAGATGCTGACTCCAATGGATCCTCTAGTATAAATACCAGGTCGTCTGCAGAAGCTTGTAACTTATACTCTTCTTTTTTTAATTTTCATTCCTTTTATTTGTTTGTCTTCTCTAATGCACCTATTTAACACTTCTAATGTTAACACAAACAGCAGAGGCGACAGTGGGCAACCTTGCCTAGTCCCTTTTCTTATATCTATAAATTCTGTCAATTCTCCATTTATCAAAACCCTTGCAGTTTGTTCAGAATATATAGTCTCAATGGCACGCATAAATTTTTTACCAAAGCCCATTTGTGCCAATTGTAATAACATAAATCGCCAATTCACGTTATCAAAGGCTTTTTGAGCATCCAAAAACATCAAAGCCATTTGTTTTTCAGGATGTGCCTCATAGTACTCCAGAGTGTCCAAAATTATTCTCATATTATGTTTAATTTGTCTCTTTGGCAGAAATCCATTTTGATCAACATGTATAAAGTTATTTAAATATTTTTTCAATCTTTCTGCCAAAATTGAAGCAAAAATTTTATAATCAGAGTTTAATAGAGAAATAGGTCTATAATTTTTAACTTGCTGTGCGTCTGTATCCTCCTTCGGTATAAGTGTAATATAAGCTTCTGACCATGTCTTGGGTATTCTCTTCTTTAACATAACTTCATTCATAACTTCTAATAATTGAAGGTTTAACGCCTCCTGAAAAGTCTTATAGAATTCCACTGGCAAACCATCTGGGCCTGGTGCTTTCCCTGTATTTTGTTTCTTTAAGGCTTCTGTTAACTCCATCGTTGTTATATTTCCTTCTAGCATTATTTCGATATCTTTAGGTATCTATGGTAATGTTGCTTTTTGTAAATATTGTGTAATTTTTTCTTCTTGAATATTTTCTTGATAATACAATTTTCCATTGTAGTTTTGTATAATTCTTTTCTTTTCTTCACTTCCATAACAAACATGTCCTTCTTTGTCTATTAAATGACTAATTCTCCTTGATTCTTTCTCCTTTCTAAGTTTATAGGCTAACCATCTTCCTGGTTTGTTTGCATCTTCAAAATAGTTCTGTTTAGCATTTTTAATCTTTTGAGCTAATTCTTCTTTTTCCATTAATCCCATTTTATGTTTAGTCATATCCATTTTAATTTTAATGTCTTTTTTGTGGAGATTTCTGTAGTTCTTTTTCTAGTTTTTTATAATCATCTTCCAGTATTTTAAAAATCTTTTTCTGTTTAATATTTCTTTTTCTCTTGTAGTCAATTATCAAGCCTCTTGTGTAGGCCTTCATCGTGTCCCAAAGGTTCTGTAACGATGTATCCTCTTTTGTGTTTTCTTTAAAGAAGAATGTCAATTCTCTCTCAATTTTGTTTAAAATCTTCTTCCTTTAATATCATGTTGTTTAAAGTCCATCTAGATCTCATCTTTTGTCCTTTCCAAACAAGTCATTGGATTATGGTCCGCCCAAGTACTTGCTTGTATTTCAATTTTTTGTATATTAGAAAGTAAGTCAGCTGATGGCCATATCATATCTATTCTTGAGCATGATTCATGCCTGTTTGAGTAAAATGTATATTGCTTATTTCCTGTATTTCTCTCTCTCCATGCATCCTTTAAATTTATTTCTTCTATCATTTGAAAAAAGGATTTTGGTTTTCTGGCTTTCTGGCTTTCTTTGTTGCTTTTTGTGTTTTATAATCTAACTGTTCATTAATTATTCCATTGAAGTCTCCCATCATACATAAATTAACATAATCCGCGGACCTGGCTTGTATCACCGAGACCTGGTTAGGGCCGGAGGGTGGAGTCCCTCCGGTTGACATCTGCCCCCCAGGTTTTCGGGTGCTGCACCAGTCACAACCCCAGGGAAGGGGGGGTGGGGTGGCTATTGTCATTCGGGAGACTCTGTTTCCAAGGGAGGTCCCTGCCCCGGAGATAGGCGGGTGTGAATCCCTCCTCCTGAGGTGTGGGCCTGCAGGTCGGATGGGCGTGCTGCTTACATACCTGTCCCCCAGCTGTGTCTCAGCTGCCCTGCCTGGGCTTCTTGATGCCATCTCGGGGGTGGTGGTGGAGTTTCCAGAGCTTATAGTTCTGGGTGACTTCAACCTGCCTTCCTTGGGACTGGCGCGGGTTTGGCCCAGGAGTTCATGGCCTCCATGGAGGCCATGGGCCTGACCCAGATAATTGATGGCCCGACTCATGAGAGGGGTAACATGCTCGACCTGGTTTTTGTCTCGGAGCAGTGGCGGAGTGGTCTGGGGGGGTGGTGACATAGTTACCCACCCCGTTTCATGGTCAGACCACTATCTCCTGCGGCTGGTCTTCCATCAAGCTGCCCCACACCGCTGGGATGAGGAGCCAATTAGATGGTTCCGCCCCAGGAACCTGATGGACCCTGAGAGGTTCCAGGCAGAGCTGGGGTTTTTTCCTGCATCCCTTACCCACAGCCCTGCCAAGGTCCTTGTGGCTACCTGGCAACAGTCGGCTGCGGGGGCTCTCGACAGGGTTGTCCCCATGCGTCCCCTTACTCAGTGCAGATCCCGGTCAGCCCCCTGGTATACCGAGGGGCTCCGGGAGATGAAGCGTCGCAGGAGGGGACTAGAGAGCAGGTGGAGGGCGACCCATTCTGGATCTGACCAAGCCCAGCTAAGAGCCCATATTAGGACTTACCTGGTGGCAGTGAGGGCGTCGAGATCTTATTTCTCCGTTCTCATAGCATCCGCAGATAACCGCCCGGCCGCCCTGTTTGGGGTCGCTCCCTCCCTCCTCCAGCTGGGGGAGGTGGCAGACCCTTTGCGGGGCAGAGCTGAGGAATTTGGCCAGTATCTGCAGGATAAAATCGCTCAGATCCGGGAAGGGTTGCGCGGACTTGCAGTGGCCTGAGGATGGGAATGCGAGTGGTTTGGCCAATGTTATCTGGACTGAGTTCGATCCTGTTTCTGAGGATGAAGTGGACAGGATTATGCGGCGGCTGAGCTCCACCACATGTTTATTGGACCCGTGCCCTTCCTGGTTGGTTTATGCCTCCAGGGAGGTCACGTGCGGCTGGCTCGGGCAGTGGTCAACGCCGTTAAGGGAGGGCTGTTCCCTGCCGCTTTGAAAGAGGCGGTGGTGAGGCCCCTTCTGAAGAAGCCTGCCCTTGACCCAGCCGCGTTGAACAACTTTCGTCCGGTCTCCAACCTTCACTTTTTAGCAAAGGTTGTTGAGAGTGTGGTGGGCCAGCAATTGCCACTTTTCCTGGAGGAAGCGGACTACCTGGATCCGTACCAATCGGGCTTCCGGCCCGGGTACAGCACAGAGACAGCATTGGTCGCGCTGATTGATGATCTCTCTAGGGCTCGGGACAGGGTTTTTCCTCTGTCCTGGTCCTGTTAGATCTCTCAGCGGCTTTCGATACCATCGACCATGGTATCCTGTTGCAGCGTCTCGGGGGGTTGGGAGTGGGAGGCACTGTTTTACAGTGGTTCTCCTCCTTCCTCTCGGCGTCAAACAGTGTTGGCAGGGGGCAGAGGTCACTCCAAGGTATCTCACTTGTGGGGTGCCCCAGGGCTCGGTCCTCTCAGCCCCTCCTGTTCAACATTTATATGAAGCCGCTGGGTGAGATCATCCGTGGCTTTGGGGTGAGTTATCATCAGTATGCTGATGATACGCAGTTATACATCTCCACCCCAGGCCACATCAGTGATGCTCTCTCCGTGATGTCCCGTTGTCTGGAGGCGGCACGGATCTGGATGGACAGGAACATGCTTGACTCAATCCAGCCAAGACAGAGTGGCTGTGCATACCGACATCTCGGTCCAGTTTGGATGTTCCATCTTTGGTCATGGGGAGGAGGTGTTGCCCCGTGGACAGGGCACGGAACCTGGGGTCCTCCTGGACTCACGGCTCAAATTGGAGGAGCAGGTGGGGGCGTGGCCAGGGGCCTTTGCCCAGATCGGCTGGTTCACCAGTTACTCCTGGACCGAGATGCCCTGCGCACAGTCACTCAGGCTTATTTCCGACTCTACTGTACCTCTACCTAGGACTGCCCTTGCGCATACCACTCGGAGGCTTCAGCTGGTGCAGAATGCGGCCGGCGGTAGTGATGGGAGCTTCCCGATACTCCCATGTTACACCCTTCCTGCGACCTGCATTGGCTTCCGTTGCCCTCGGGTGAGATTCAAGGTTCTGGTATTAACATTCAAAGTCCAGCATGGCATGGGTCCAGGTTATTTACGAGAACGGCTCCTCCCAACATCAAATACTAACCGCCCTGTACGGGCTCACAGGCAGGGTCTCCTCGGGGTGCCGTCTGCGACTCAATGTTGCTTGGCCGAAGGGAGGGCCTACTCTGTGGCGGCTCCCACTCTGTGGAATCTTCTTCGCTGGAGCTCCGCCTGGCCCCGATCTTAGCACCTTCCACCACGATTTGAAGACTTGGCTCTTTTTACAATCTGGGCTGTGCTGATTCTCTGGGGTTGGTCCTATTTTAACTATGGGTTTTAATTTTCAATTCGGCTTAACTTGTTTAATATACTTTTAATTAATTTATTTATCATTGTATTTTTAGCTGTGAGGCACCCGAGTCCTTTTGGAGAGGCATATAAGTCGAATAAATAAATAAATAAATAAATAAATAATCCAATTCCACTATTTTTTTGTACAGCTTATTATAGAATTCTTCTTGATTATCATTTGGAGCATATAGTGCTATTAAAAATTGTTTTAATATTGTTGTCCATTATTTCCACCATTAAAATTCTTCCATCATCATCTGTATAAATTAATTCAGCCACAATTGTTTCTCTAATATATAGAGCTACACCTCTTTTTTTACATTGTGCCAATGAAGTAAACAATTTTCCTAATTTTTTTTGTTTCAATATATATTCACATTGTTTTTTAATATGTACTTCTTGCAAACAAATTATATCAAATTTTAACTTCTCTAATTTATGAAAAACTTTCCTTCTTTTGATAATTGAATTAAGTCCATTTATGTTCATCATAATCAATTTTCTCTCCTCCATTTTATACTTTATAAGAGGGGTTTATTGCTCTGGTAGACCTTACTTCTCTTTGTTCTCTGGGCACCCCGCCTACTGTGCCTTCTTCTTCTTTCTCAATTGCTGCAATGCACTCCTTTTGAAATTCAGTCAGAGATTTTTTTTTTCTTGTATCTTCCTCCTTTCCTTTGATGTATTCGTAGTAAAATAATTCCGCCTTTTCAACTGTGTCAATTCTGTGTCTTTGTTCCCGCCAGGTAAACAAGAGACCTTCTGGTATCAGCCATCTATAGTTTACTCCTCTTTTAAGCAATTCTTTGGTTAGAAAAAGATATTCTCTTCTCGTCTCTCTTACTCTTCTTGGTACCTGTTTCAACACCACAATTTCTTTATCTTTATATTTTAACATCTTCTCTCTTGCCATTTGCAATATTTGTGTTTTAATAATTTTCATGGTAAATCTAATATGAACTTCTCTTGGTAACTTCATTGCATATCTTGTGTAAACACAAAATACTTCATACATTCCATCCAACATTTTCTCTTCTGTTATCTCTAATGCTTCCGCCAATATTTCTGTCATTTTTCCAACAAGATTTTCACCCTTCTTCCTCCACATTTTGGAATCTCGGTAGAATTCTGACCTATCTATCTCTCCTCTCAATGATTCAGTCCTGTCTTTCTCAACTTTGCTCAATCTAATATTAATATTTCCAATTTCCTTATCTCTTTGTTCTTCTTGTTCTCCAATTTTCTTAATTCTTTCTCACACTTCGTCACCATCTGCTGGATATTTTCCACTTTCTCATCTGTCTTTTCAATTTGCTGCTGAATATTCTCCACTTTTTCATTTGTCTTTTCAATTTTCCTCAAGGTGACTCACAGTTATGTCGAGATGCATCTAAGGTCCAATTCTTTGCACAGTTGAAATCGTAGTGTAAATGATAGTAATCTTTCTATCCCATATTTCATCCCATAGTCTTAGAGGCAGGGATATAGCTGCTACCACGAGACTGTGTTTTCAGGCAAAGAGTGAAGAAACCTCCCCTGACCCACCAAGGGTCAATTCAGTGACCAATCAGGGTTACAGATGTGACCACATGACATGTACTACATTTCCCAGGATACCTTAACTATATTTACTATGATGCATTCCCTTAAGAGGACAGCTTCCAATTCCTAAGTAACTATCTCAAATCCCATTAACTATAGGTGGCTGGACAGCACACTTCCCTTGCATTCCAAATCCACCCCCCCCTTCCTGTTTTTGTTGTCTGCTTGCAAGGCGAGTCAAGCATGACAATTACTTTTATTGTAAGGTGAAAGTAATAGAATCTTCCAAGTTTGAAAGTGCTTCCTCCTCCCCCCTGTCCCGCCTTTACGTTCCAAAGAACTAGGGAGGATCAGCACTGAGATACTTTCTCCACAGCCACTCCTGCTCTGGACTCAGATTTCCTTTATCCCAGGGGTCCCCAATCCAGAGTCCATAGAGTGACACCGGGCCGTGGCATGACAGAAACTGGGCCATGCAAACAAGGAAAGCATCATCTCTGGGATTCAAGCAGCACGCAAAAACATGCCTCTTCTGGTCTGCTCTCCACGGAACCAGTCCCTGGTGCTGAAAAGGTTGGGGGCTGGTGCCTTATCCTACCACTGTCTAGGCCAGGGGTGTCAAACTCAATTTCATTGAGGACAGCATCAAGGCTATGGTTGACTGGGTGGGTGTGGCCAACTGGATGGGCGTGGCAAGCTTGATGTCACTCTGGGCATGGCCAACTGGGTGGGCGTGGCTGACTGGGTGTGTGTGGCCAGCTTGATGCCACTCCCCAAACAGCTGACATGTTTCCTCCTTGCACTGAGTAGACTGGGCTGAAGCCACGCAGGCCGGCCCCTTACATTTTCCAGGATGGCCCCATGGGCCAGATCCAACTACACCATGGGCTGGATCTGGCTCCCGGGCCTTGTGCTTGACACCCCTGGTCTAGGCTACTGCTCTTCCTTCTGTCTTGCTAGCTTATTTCCACATCAGATCACAATTCTTCTCGTTCTGCACCTCCCATCTAGGACACTCGGCTGGTTGGCGGCTACGAGAACGTCCCCACCGTTGACATTCACATGAACCAAATCGGCTTTGAGAAGGAGTGGCTGCAGTTCTTGCAGGATTACATTGCACCGGTCACAGAAAAGTTCTATCCAGGCTACCACACTAAGGTAATAACAGCATGTTTGAAGGTTATTGGGAGCCGAGTGAAGGTGCTGAAAGCAGAGAGTCCTACAGGATGACTTTTGCCATTTCTACAAAGTAATTGGGGCTGCAACGGTTGCTTCTCCCCCCCCACTATTTGTCATGTGACTTTGTCACTTAATGACGGTGCTTCCGGCCACCCCAGTTGTTGCCATTAAGTGAGGATTACTGGGGTGGTTGAAGATCTTACGTGACTGCCACTTCTGATTTCCTGCTGGCTTACCCATTGACTTTGCTTATGGGAAGCCAGCAGGGAACATCAGACATTGCAATCACGGGATTGCTACAAAGCTGGAACTCTAAGGACTAGTTGTAAGTTCCTTTCATTCCAGGTTATCGCATGTTTGACTAGTTGCCAAACAAGAATCATAACCAGAAGACCATCTAAACGATCATCTGTAGTCAGATTCAAATTTAGCAGCCAGATTTACATGCCACGGTGGCACAGTAGTTAGAGTGCAGTACTGCAGGCTGTTTCTGCTGACTGCCAGCTGCCTGCAATTTGGCAGTTTAATTCTCAGCAGGCTCAAGGTTGACTCTGCCTTCCATCCTTCCGAGGTGGGTAAAATGAAGACCCAGATAGTTGGGGACAATAGGCTGACTCTGTAAACTGCTTTGGGAGGGTTGTAAAACAGTATATAAGTCTTAGTGCTAAGTGCTACAAAACTTAGTTTTTACTTTGTTTTGGGGTTTATTGGAGGGAAGTAGCATTGGGTGAGTACAATAGTTCTGATTTATTTATGGTTAAATGTAATGTGCAATACCCCCTCGCTCCCCTAAATGGGCTCAATCAGTACCAGTTGGGCTGTAAAACTCAACTGATTTTTATAAAGATCAGGTTTAAGATTGTTCTCCTAAAAAGTCCTGTGTCCTTTTCAAAATTGGCCACATCTTGTTTCCTTTGGGTATTATTTTTATTACCCAGAATGCATCAGAGACAACACTGTTCCAGGTTTTGGTATTTGGGGGAGGGGGGTCTTATGGGAAACTTCAGTTTTCGAATGAACACATTTTATTAACAGCATAAGTTTTGGTGGGCTGCAGTTTGTTTCGTCAAATATACAAATGCCTTTTCATAAAATTTGTTTATGGGGGAAGTGCTACAGACTCTTATAAGTCAAAACCCCTGTTAATAAAGTCCACCAGTGTTGGAAAGATTGTTTAAGAATTAGAGATATGGTATGTATGCATGAAATAAATATGTTCAGTTCCTAGAAAGGACAGGGTAACATTCAAATTTTCATATAAAGAATATGACAATGATTAGTCATTGACTTCCAGTGGAATTTTTTTTTCACTGCCCAGTCTAGTCTTTTCTCTCTCCCAAGGACTGACCAGATCTAACCCTGCTTATATATTTTTTTAAAATCAGCCTGGTGCTGTCATCTACTCTTCACTGTCCACTTAGATTTTTGAGATCTGCCAGTGGCAAGAAAACAACTTGGGTGTGCTGTACCTGCAGTGAATATGATTGCCCCATTTTAGGCAGGTGTTGTTGTGGCCTGTCGGCCACCGGCTCCTCCAGTGACTGAATCAGATGAGGAGGAGGAGGCATGGGAGTCAGGGTCAGCATCAAGACAACCTGAGAGAGAGACAGAGGCAGAGCCTGGGCCGTCCATCAACCCTTGGATGGAGAGTCAACAGCCGCCAGGTCTGGAGGTGGTTGATGAGGAAGAGAAGGAACAGCTGGGTCCAGTGCCTGATGCGCAGATGCGCCGAAGGCAGAGGAGAGGAGAGCAGTGGAAATTCGTGGGCTGATCCTTTGGAAGGAAAAGACACCACTTTAGCAAATCCCCACCCTAGCTCTGGGGATAAAAGGCAGGGGGAGGAGCTGAATAGATATGGCAGACAACTGTTCATCTCCCGGCCACATGGACTTGTTAGCCTGTGATGAAAGAGAAACCTTTTGCCTGGGCTGCTGATGCTCCTAATTAAAGGAATCTTTGAGTTAACTTTAAGTTATCTTTGAGTAATGTTTTTTCACCAAGCCGGCCTGGACTGAAGGGAAGGGGGATGGGTTTTTAATTGTATTTTAGATTAGTTTTATTGGTTTTAGAGTTTATTTTGGCTGTGTATTTTACTGTGAGCCGCCCTGAGTCCCTAGGGAGAATGGCGGCATTTAAGTCCAAATAATAATAATAATAACAACAACAACAACAACAACAACAACAACAACTTCAGAGGGTTTGTCATGTTTGGGGAGGTTGGTCAGAACAGGTATGTACACAGTGTGCCATTCTCTACCCTGCCTTCAACCAGGAAGGCGCTAACTCCAACCTCCTGTTCTCAGGCTCGCGCAATCATGAACTTCATGGTCCGATACCGTCCAGACGAACAGCCTTCTCTTCGCCCCCATCATGATTCCTCCACTTTCACCATCAATGTTGCTCTTAACCACAAAGGGATAGATTACAAGGTGAGTGCTCCTGGAGGACATGTGTCCTGTGTGAAGAGCTGGAGCTCCCTGTGCTTGTCTTGGTCTTGGATTCTTTAGGACTGTGAAGAGAAGGAGAATAGGATTAGGGTTTCAACAATTCTTGGGGTGAATTGATTTGAACTTAGTGCATTGCGCGAACTAAGTTTATGTTTCAGGATCCAATTTGGGTCGGTAACCGGGATCAGAGGTTTTGTCTTCCAAGTTTTCGGACTTGTGCTGGAGCCCATCTTCAGGGAACTTTTCGCTAGCAAATTGTGTGTTTTGGGCTGTTCAGTGTGTGAGTTATATGGTGCCTGTTGTATGTGGCTTTTTAGATGTTCATTGGGGTGTTGATGTCTGGCTATTAAGTCGTTGGCTGTTGTTCGCTTGTGCTACCATCCTAAGTACTTGAAAAGCTAGTGGTAAATCAGCCCTCCTGTTGACTGATGAAGTTTCCCAGGCTTCAATCACTTCCCCAGCTATTTTTGTGCCTGCTTATCCAACAATCTTAATAGCTGCAAAATTGAATGTATGTCCTTGTTCATTGCGGTGTGGATTGCAGATTGGATCCTGCAACATTATCCCGGGACACGTATACCTGCCTTCATTCATACGTTTATGTTTGCCTGATGGGTGCATAATGAGCCATGTGGTCAGTGTTGACTCTTTAACAATAACAGAGGTAGACCTTCTCCAGGATAGTCACTATGCAACTTGATCTTTCAGGTCTTCCAGTGGTGCACCCAAGGCCATTGCATCCTTCTACCTTGCTGCTGGTTGTCTTCTTCCCTTTCCTTCCATTCTTCCCAGCACGATATACCTCTCAAGAGGGCCTAGTCTTTGCACAATGTGTCAGTGTTTGCAGCATGACTACTATTGTGAGACAACCCAGGATCACAACACAGCACACAGAGACTTTGCCTTTTAATAATGGTTTATATACAAGACAACTATATACATACATATACATGGTAGGCAAATACGTAGCAAGCAATCAATCTTCTTTACTTTGCACAGAGAACTACAATGGAGACAGAACACAAGGAGAGAGAGGTATGCCCTCTCATGTCCCCATGTATATAGACAGCTTCTTAAAGTGGTAAAACCCTGTGGACCCATCCTCAATCTTAAAGTGGCAGTAACTCTGCTGATTCGTCCTCATTGCATCAGCCTTACAGCAGCTGTTCAGCTATTAAATCAATACCTTAACACTCCTCCCATTTAAAGCTGAACAGTTGATAATCCAAATGCTTTAACATGGTTCTGATATTTTTCCACAGATACAGGCTTTGTTAATATGTCGGCTAGATTATGGTTAGTAGAACACTGCTGTAATCTTAATCTTAGTCTATAAATAATTTGAACCTGGTCTCTTGTCTGTCTAAAGTGGTTCTCTTTGTCCCCTAGGGAGGCGGCTGCCGATTTCTCCGCTACAATTGCAACGTGGAATCTCCCCGCAAGGGCTGGAGCCTGATCCACCCAGGACGTCTTACCCACTACCATGAAGGTTTGCCCACCACTTGGGGAACCCGCTACATCATGGTTTCCTTTGTGGACCCCTAACGCTGGCGTCCCCTGGCTCACCCCCCCCCTCCAGCCCATAGATCACTGAGGGCACCGTGGCGGCCAGTGCACGAGGAGAGGTGCGGAAAAGAGGGGACTCTCTCTCTCTCCAGCTTCATTGCCACTAAGTGCCTTCAAAAGCAGAGAAAGGGACAACTGGTTTCCAAGCACAAATGGATTCGGCTACTTCATCATCAGTCACCACTAGCATCAGGAGCCACTGTTTCCTGCCTTCCCTCGTCTCCCATTGTCCCAAGATTGGAGAAACACAGAGGCCATTCCACTCTTCGGCCAGTTGTTACTTGATCCAGATCTGCTCCAAGTCCTGTCTCTGTGGTTCAGCATCCAAAATAATTCTTACCACGTTAAGGGGACGAGTAGTGTTGGGCTAAGACTCTCCATAGGATGAATTTGAGGTTACTGTTCAGTTGCTAAATCACATCCGACTCTTTGTGACCTCGTGGACCATAGCACGCCATGCCCCACCCTCTACCTCCTCTGGTGTCTCCCGGAGTTTGTCCAAATTCTTGTTCATTGCATTGATGACATTATCTAACCATTTGATGAGCTGCAGTGGTGCGGTAGTTACAGTGCAGTACTGCAGGCTACTTCGGCTGACTGCTCGCTGACTGCAATTTGGCAGTTTGAATCTCACCAGGCTCAAGGTTGACTCAGCCTTCCATCCTTCCGAGGTCGGTAAAATGAGGACCCAGATTACTGGGGGCAATATGCTGACTCTGTAAACCGCTTACAGAGGGCTGTAAAGCACTGTTAGCGGTATATAGGTCTAAGTGCTATTGATATTGCTATTTCATCTTCTGCTGTCACCTTCTCCTTTTGCCTTCAATCTTTCCCAACATCAGGGTCTTTTCCAACAAGTCCTTTCTTGTTTGGCAGCCAAAGCATTTGAGCATCAGAGAAACAGAGTTGGAAGGGACTTTTGAGGTCTTCTAGTCCAACCCCCTGCTTAAGCAAGAAACCCTATGCCATTTCAGACAAAATGATGGTCCAATCCCTTGTTAAAAAGAGAGCTACAGTTTCACTATCTGTCCTTCCAAAGAACATTCAGGGTTGATTTCAGAATTTACTGACTGGATCTCCTTGCAGTCTCGCAAGAATCTTCTCCAACACCACAGGATGGATATAAACCTGAATTATTCCCTGCCAGAATTCCAGAATTTCATCTCTTCTGCTCATAATTTTCTGTCAAGCTCCCTTCCTTGGGCTACAATCTGCCATGTTCTTTCCAAATCCGATTTTGGAAGAGTGGTGGGAGGGCATAAGATCTGGCTACTGGTGAAACAATAAGGGTGTTTCAGCCCAACTCTCATGCACAAGAAGATTGGGACGGGGCCAGAAGTTGTGCCCTGGGAGGCTTCTTTCTTTGTTTACAAAAGCAACTCCAGGAAGTCCAAGGAAGCAATGAAGAAAGAAGACAAAGGACAAATTGGTTTTTCTTCACTCCTGATGCTGGGGAGAGAGAAAGCCTTCTGTATAGGCATGCCTATCGGCTCAGTTGGGCTGGAAAGAGGGAGGGAGGAGGACACAGGAGGCTAACTACAGTTATAAATCAGCCCCCACCCAAAAAAAGCTCTCAATGCATTTTCAAATTCCTAGGAATGTTAAGCACTGTAATGGGAGCAGAGACATCAGTCACATCTTATTTTCCAATGCTGGGCACAATCCCAGAGCTAAAAGTCTTTCGGTCATCATGCTCCATAAAGGGTGACCTGTATCTATTTGATAGCTAAGAGACCCTTCTTTCCATTCCTCGAGACTTGTGGCTCTCCGTGGGAGCTCGCAGCCTTGTGTAGCCTCTCACAATACTGTAAGCTGTGGGCTATTGGTCGGTGCGGGCGGAGGGGTGGCAGTGTGCTAGCAGTGTCCCATATGAAGCATGCTTTAAATTATTTCCTGTTGGACAGCACACTAAATAAAGCTCCGTTTTAAAAGAGGCAAGTGAGCTCAGCTTTACTTGAGAAAAGGGAGAAATGGAAGTTTTGCAACCTGAGCTCTTTGGCTAAAGATCTTTTGGTTAGTCAGGATCGTGGAAGAAGCTTTAGAGGTCAGCTGCTCGGGGAAGAATCCCCTGGAACACGACTAGCAGGAGGCTCTCTAGTCTTTGAAGATCTTTAGTGAAGACTATTTCACGTGGCTGTCTGTTCCACTGGCTAATGGTTCAAGGTCTATAGTTCATTCTTCCTGATACCCAGCTTGCATCTACCATGTTTCCCCGAAAATATGACCTACTCAGAAAGTAAGTCCTAGCTTGATTTTTCCATGTGCACCCAATATAAGCCCCCCCCAAAATAAGCCCTAATTAGGACGCCAGCTGCTCCAGGTTGCATAGGTAAAAATTAAGGTAGGATGGGGATGAGGGGGTACTACTTACCTTCAGATAGTTTCAGCCAGGCCTCGCACACCTCGGCTCATTTCTTCTGCAGCTGGCAAGGCTTTCCTGAAGGCCTCTGCAGCCAATAACACAGCTCTGACTCAATCTGGAGCTCTGTTATCAGCTGCAGAGTCCTTCAGGAAAGCCTTGCTGGTCAAAGAAGTTCCTGAAGGGCTCTGATAGTAAACAAGATATTTGGGGTGATGCACGCAAGTGAGGTGAGTTAGTGGATGACATTTCCCCCCCTCCCGAAAATAAGACCTGGTGCCTTTTTTGGTGGCAAAAAGTATAAGACAGTGTCTTATTTTGGGGAAAACACGGTACTCTTTAGGCCATTGTTTTTAGATGTTTGTAACGATACAAGGGTGTCGTGCATGAACTAAACCAGTGTTATCAACCTCGGCAGGTTTACAATGCGCGGGCCTCAACTCCCAGCATTGCTGGCTGGGGAATTCTGGGAGTTTAAGTCCATGCATCTTAACAGAGATTGACAAATACTGAACTAAAATAAGGGATCGGTTTGCCTTCCAGGATTCCCTGAGCCAGGAATTCTAATCGATTGGAAATTCTTAAATTTCCAATGGGAAGAAAACCAACTCAACCATTCAGTAGCCCCAACATTGATGTTTCCTTCTAGTACCAGCTAAATCCCTTGTTTCTACAATTGGAAAAATGAGCCATCCGTTCAGAGCCTTCCCCACTAAGGCAAGTCAAATAATACTCTTTTCAACACCAGCCAACGGGAGCCGAAGCGATTTTTACACAGAGGCCTCTATTCTTATCTCCAATTGCAGACTTGAAACACAATCCTGAGCTGTAATATTAAGACTTCTCCGGTGTCAGGCTCATGTACTCCAGCTGATGTTTGAAGCTGGAAGCTTCCCATTTAAGGTAAAAAGCTTAGTTCATACAATCTATTAATCCTACTGGTGATATGTTCTCTTCTGGCTTTATGAGTTGTCAAAGGGAATTATTCTGGTTTGGGGAATTTGGCATTTTGAGCAAACACCAGCCTTGGCATTAAGTGTGCTCACCTGGCTCCCAAACTGACAACTTTTTAATTAAATGGTCCGTTTGTTAGGAGTGGCAAAGAGACACTCTCACACACACACAGCAGTCTCTAAGTGCCTATGGAAAGCTAAGCTCGCTCCCTTTCCCCTTTTTTAAAAATATTTATTTATTTATTTATTTATTATTGGGATTTCTATGCCGCTCTATCTCCCGAAGGACTCAGGGCAGCTCACAACAATAAAAACATACAGTACAAAATTTTAAAAAGTATTAAATAAACATCCCACTAAGCTAATTAAAACGAACAAACAACCCCTTGAACCGACTCCCAACGCACCAAGAGTCTCTCGCACACACTCGTAGCGGAAGTCCTGGAAGGTGCACCCACTCTTCTTCCAGCAGCAGATCTCTCTCTCTTACACACACGCACACACACACACAATGTTCCAAAGGTGCACTCGACTCTCAATGCCAAATTTCCAGGAAGCATTCCAATACAGCTCCAGACAGGATTCAGAAGTTCAGATTATCAGTGGCTGATCGATAGGGAGACGAAGAGTTGTCTTCCACATCTATTCATCTCCGCCCCCTGCTTTTTATCCCCAGAGCTAGGGTGGGGCTTCGCTAGCAACGGTGGCTCTTCTGTCCCAAGAACATTGGCATGTCAGGTATGGAACTGTTCTTCCTCTTCCTCCTCAGCAGGGGTGGGATTCAAAAATCCCAACTACCAGTTCTTTGCCTGATTGCTGGGTGGGCGAGGCTTTGATGGTCATAACCTACCAGAACTTCTGGAAAGACAATTTTTTGCCTTCCCCAGAATCCAGAGGCTTCCCTTGGGCCTCTGGGAGAGCGAAAACGGGCTCCAGAGGCCTTCCAGAAGCTGGAAACAGGCTTGTTTCCGGAACTTCCAGGAGGGCTGTTTTTAGCCCTCCCAGAGCCTCCGCGCGGACCCTGAACTTACCTGCATCCAAAACGGGCTGCATGGAGACTCCTGGGAGGCACCAGCTGTTCAGTTCAACTACCGGTTCCACGAACCAGATGTAAATTTAACACCCGGTTCACCCAAACTGGCTGAATCCCACCCCTGCTCCTCAGCCATTTTCAGACCTGGGGACTGTTGCCTCTGCATCTGGGGCTGATGGATGGCCCAGGCTCTGCCTCTGCCTCTCTCTCTCTGACAGCTCCATTCCCTCTTCCCCCTTGGAGCTCTCAGATTGTCTTAATGCTGGCTCCGACTCCAGCTCCTCATCTGATTGGGCTGCTGGAGGGACCAGCAGGCTGACAGACCACAACATTAACAGAGTCTTGCATTTACTAGGGAGAAACAAAAACTGAAAGCAAGCACTGGCACATTTTGTTCATCTTTTATTTATTTATTTTTTTAAAAGGCTATTTGGGATAGAAAAACACAAGAGAGGTCACAGCGCAAGCAAATATGGCACAGAATAAATAAAAGTACAATCTTTGCTTTCCCCCCAAGCCAAACCTGTTCCAGCTCGAGAGCTAAAGAGAGCAACACATTAATAAATACAAGCCGATCTGTGGTGTAGTTTCCAGGCTGGAAGCGAGGAAAAGGAATTCCTCGCTCGCAAAGGAGAAAATCCAGCATATTCAGGCAGGTTAGCGTGAAGGAGAAAGGTCTGTTGAACTGTGAGGGTGTGGGGAAGAGTTAGAATAAGCTGGGTCCATAGGCTGTAAGAGTCCCAGATTCCCGGCACCGGAAAGGACAGGAAGTGAGGTAGAGAAGGGACATCACCTGAGCCCAAGTTAAGGACCACTGGGAAGGTTTGAAGTATTGGCAGCGACAGCACCATGAACAAGATTAGGAAACTGGTAATACCGGTGTGGATCCTGTTTGCAAAACACATTTTATTGGCGGGGGCGAAGTGTGTTCCACCTACCAGAGGTCTGCCAACGAAGGGCAAGGCACACCCATCTGTCAACATGGGTGAAATACAAACCACGCTGCAACGAGCCCAAAACAAGGCTACGGGGTGGTAGGCCTGAATCGTTAACATGTATTTTTTTAACAGGTGGTGGATAAGTCATTGCAAAATGGGGGGGGGGGCAGGTAGAACTCCTGCTCAGGTTGAACTGACCCTTCTGGTTAAACCCAAGGCCATCCATTTGATCGTATCTTGGATCAAGGAATCTCCTGAAATATGGCACCATCGCTATCTAATGTAGAATATTGGGTCACCTCTCCACCCCAACCCTCTGAGAAGGTTCATGGTCCTCACTCAGTGTTACCGAGATGCCACACAGACTCAGAGGAGTTAGCACGCAACTTGGGAACGGTAAGAACAGAACGTTACGAAGTCTGTAAACTCTGCAATGCAAGTGAAAATGCAGTCTGTCGCCCCCTTCTGGCGGAAGGGACACATTTGAAGTAGTGCCTTTGCTGGTTAATTTCTGGCATTGCAGCTCCCAACAGTCAAATCAGGCATGTTTGCATCTCTCTTCCACTCTCACCCTTTGGCGACCTTTGATCCAAAACACAACTGCTCTCTATCGTCCTCCTCATCTTCAGTGCCCCCTTGAGGCAAATGTTGCTCCACGCCCAGTGAAATCGAACTCGAACTCGAACCTTGAGTCCAGCTGTAAGATTGATCGCAGGCCGGGGTCCCCGGTCACTGGCTCCATTGGCTGTGCGGTTTCGGTCTCAGGCTGAGCTGTACTTGCTTTTGACACAATTGGTACGCATCAGCTGCAGCTGGCGGGCCACCTGGAGAAGATGGCAGCGGAGGTTCGCCGGCGACATGTTCGTGATCTCCTGCACGTAGCAAGAGGGGAACCAGCCCTTCTTGCGTCGAAGCTATATGCCCTCGGCCAACCAACATGGGGATAAGTGGAAGACAGAGGAGATGGGAGCAAGAAGCAGAGGAGAGAACAACAAGGAAGAGGACAAGACAGAGAAAGAAAGAAGAAAAACAAAAAAGAAACAATGCTGCCCCTTTTCATTGCCTCAAAATTTACTGGGAGACTGTCCTGTCAAAAAACAAGGATCGCTGAAGCTCTCAAAACAGAAGTCTCGCTGGCAACCATCATCCAGTAACCTCCTTCCATTCAAGTGAACCTTCGAAGTTAACCACAGCATTGAAAAAAGCAAACTACTGCATGACCATTTTCCACACTTACAACCACTGCAGCATCCCCATGTTCACGCGATCAAAATTCAGGCGAGTCTATCTCAAAGGTTTCTCACTCTCGGCCGGGAGGAATGCTGGGAGTTGAAGTCCGCACATCTTAAAAGTTGCCAAGACTGAGAAACATGGGTCTAGGGAGGCCGCCCCCCCAAAATCCTTTTTGCACCTACTTGCACCTTTTGTGACTCACAAACGTTATTAAAAGGTGGGAGCTCTCACTGGAGCTCAAGAGGCTTTCTTTCTTTTAAAAGAGGGTGGGGAAATTGAGTCAGAAAAGGTGCAACCAGAGTCCTGTTTTTTATTTTATTTTGGCTTTTTTCTGCTCTGCGAGGAAGGATGAGATTGAATATAATCCATAAAGGAGGATTTTGTGCTGAGGTGCATAGCTTACAACTAGGAAGTTGGGGTGGCAATAAAACTCTAGACCAGGGGTCCCCAACTCCTGGTCTGTGGCCCGACACTGGGCCATGGCATGTCAGAAACCAGGCTGCACAAACAAACAAAGCCCCATCCACGGGATACAAGCAGCATGCGAAACCACGCCTCCACTTGTCCACCGAAAAACCTCTCCATGGAACCGGTCCCCTCTGCCCAAAAGATTGGGGGCTGCTGCTCTAGACCGATTATTACCCGATATTACAACAGTATGTGAGATTAAAGTTGAGTTTAGTTCGATACAGATAGCCTTGCAGTTCTCAGAAGTGATTTGCTATCGCTTTTTCCTCAGATGCTTATAGCCTAGCCTGGGATCACCTGGTGGTCTCCCTTTCAAGTGCCGCTGGAGTATTACACCACATTAAAACCATCGGGACAGCCAGTGTTCTAAACGGCGGAGGGCCATTTTCTTCAAGGATACTCTCTCTGTGTTGGGGACTTTAGCTTCCAGCTGGCTGAGAATTTGGGAAGGTGCCGGAGTCACCGAAAGGACCTCAAAGGATCGGAAGCGAATCCTTTAGCAGAGAACTCTACTAAAAAAACACCATCTTTGTGTTAGGAAGCCCCACAGCAAATTTCTAACTTGTTCAGAGAAAGAAGAGGAAGAAATTGCAATTTGGTCACAAACAGTTAGGGAGGGTCACATCTGCACGCTCACCCTCAGTTTTGCGCACCACGTTGACGATGTCCGTCGGCTCAAGGCTCAGCTCATCTGCCTGGGCTGCGCTGTAGGTCTCTGTGCATTGAACCTGGGGACAATCTGCGGAAAGGGAGGAGAAAAAAATAACAACCAAATGAATTATTTCTTACAAAAATAATAATAATCAAAAGAAGGGAAGGGAGGACAATGTAGGAAAGGTATCAAGTGTCTGTGTGATGGTAGGGAATAAGTTTCCTGGCCCCTTATATATTTATTACCATATTTCCCTGAAAATATGACCTACCCCAAAATAAGCCCTAATTAAGGCCCCCTCCAGGATGCAAGGGTAAAAATTAAGCTAGGGTGGGGATGAGGGGATGGAGCTTCCCTACTACTTACCTTCCGAAAGTTGCAGCCAGGCCTGGCACACCCAACACTTGCCTTCCTGGCCCATTTTTTCTGCAACTGGTAAGGCTAGCAAGGCTTTCCTGAAGGCCTCTGCAGCCGATAACAGAGCTCTGGATCGATCTGGAGCTCTGTAATCGGCTACAAAGGCCTTCAGGAAAGCCTTGCCGGCCTCAGAAAGGGCTCCTAAAGGCCTCTGACAGCTAAATGGAGGCCGGGGCCGAAGTGTACAAATGAGGTGAATCAAAGGATGACCATCACCCCCCCAAATAAGACCTGGTGCCTTTTTTGATGGCAAAAAATATAGGACAGGGTCTTATTTTCAGGGAAAAACAGGATATATTTATAACCCACTTTTTCTGTAACATGCAACATGCATAGAAAATCAGAACAACAAAATCGGAAGGGACCTTGGAGATCTTCTAGTCCAGGGGTGGCGAACAAGTTTGACACAAAGAGCCACAATTTTAAACTGTGAGAGTCAGAGAGCCACACCAGCTGCTGGCCCGTGCAGTTGTTTCCGAGGATGGGAGGCGGGATGGCGCAGCCTGGGGGCGGACTCTGGCGCGGAAATCTCTCCTCAGAGATCCCTCCTCAGAAGCAGCATAACAAAATCCAAACTTGGCAAAGAGCCACAGTATACAAAATAATGATAAGAGGCAAAGAGCGCATTCATTTTGGCCGGAAGCCGCATGCGGCTCGAGAGCCGCGTGTTCGCCACCCCTGTTCTAGTCCAACCCCCTGCAGGAAACCATGTACCATTTCAGACAAATGGTGGTCCAGTCACGTCTTTAAAACTTCCAGTGTTGGAGCATTCACAACTTCTGGAGGCAAGTTGTTCCACTGATTCATTTTTCTTGGTGTCAGGAAATTTCTCCTTAGTTCTAAGTTGCTTCTCTCCTTGATTAGTTTCCACCCATTGCTTCCTGTCCTGCCCTCAGGTGCTTTGGAGAATAGCTTGACTCCCTCTTCTTTGTGGCAGCCCCTTAGATATTGAAAGACTGCTATCACGTCACCCCTAGCCCTTTTTTTAATTGAACTAGACATGCCCAATTCCTGCAACCGTCCTTCATATGTTTCATCCTCCAGTCCCTTAATAAAATTTCTTGCTCTTCTGCTTACTCTAGCCTGCAGCCTTAACCACTAAAGAAAACTGGCTTTAGGTAAATTGCAAATTGGGAAAGGAAGAAATCAAGCTCTGTCAAAGCACACCGAATTTAACCTGAAAACCAATGTCCTTAGTCTGTTTCAAAGCTCAAGATATTTCCATTTTGGCAATTTTAGCCTCCCCAGCCATCACATTCCTGTGCCATCCAGAAGTCGTGGAACAGGAATGTGATGTTCCTCAATTTTCTTAGCCTATGAAAAAAGAAGCAGCAGCAAGGGAGAGGGGGAAAAGTTTAAAAGGAACTCAGCCAAAAAGACTCACCCCAATCTTCATAGATGGTTTCCTGCTTGTTATTAGGCTGGGACTCATGGCAAGGGAAAGCACCCATCCAGCGGTGCATGTCGGATCTGGAAGAGACAATTTTGGAGATACACTATTTGAGTTTCATTCATTCATTCTTTCATTCATTCAACCACCCATCCATCCATTCATCCATCCATTATGGCTTCCCATCTTCCAGATGCAGCTGAATGACTAACCATGATTGTAAACAATGCAAAGAACAATGTTCAATAAAGCATTTTAAAAAACCAAAACAGTCACTGGAAGCAAACCCCAGTATCTCTGCAGA
The DNA here is from genome assembly GCA_009733165.1 of Naja naja. Lineage (NCBI taxonomy): Eukaryota > Metazoa > Chordata > Lepidosauria > Squamata > Elapidae > Naja > Naja naja. The sequence continues at coordinate 140,102,024 of CM019155.1, forward strand.
TGAATAGTCCTTAGCATTAAGCATTAAGGAGTCTCTGTGGTGCAGTGATTAGAGTGTAGTACTGCAAGCTACTTCTGCAGCCAGCTGCCTACAATTTGGCACTTCAAATCCCACCAGGCTCAAGGTTGACTCAGCCTTCCATCCTTCCAAGGTGGGTAAAATGAGGGCCCAGATTGTTGGGGGCAATAAGCTGACTCTGTAAAACCACTTAGAGAGGGCTGTAAAGCACTATAAAGTGGCATATAAGTCTAAGTGCTATTGCTATTGCTGTTTGGATTTAACACTTCCTTCACAGTGCTTTACAGCCTTCTCTAAGCGGTTTACAGAGTCAGCATATTGCCTCCAACATTCCAAGTTCTCATTTTACTGAAAGGATGGAAGGCTGAGTCAATCTTGAGCCAGTCAGGATTGAACTGCTGGCAGTGGGCAGAGTCAACCTGCAATACTGCATTCTAACCACTGTGCCATCATGGCACCACTAATATCTCCCACGGGCCTTTCTGCTTGTTTCCAGCAAAAAAAAAAACAACCCCGGGAATACATTGATTTGTTTAACAACCATCACAACTTAAAACCATAATGGGCATACTCTGTTATGGCTGTAAGTTTACTTAACAACTGGGTCTTTGTCTTGACAACCATTGCAAAAAAAAAAGTCATAAAATTGAGTTTTGTCATGTGGGTGCCTCAACTTATGTTGTGACTTATGATGGAAATTCTGCACTCCATAAGGGCTGTAGGTCAAGGACTACCTGTACACACTTCTATGGTAGATCTACCCCAAAGATGTTTTTTCAAGAGGCAACGGGACATTCTGGTTTTTCTTTGAAGATGTTTCATTTCTCATCCAAGAAGCTTGGACCTGAGAATCTCCATAGACACTTCTAGATCTAGATCTCGTGTTCTAGCCCTCCGAAAAAAATCAGGCTGCTCTGATCACCTCTCCTTCCTATTTATAAATGGGGGACAGTTACAACCATCTTTGCTAATTCTCTTCACTCCTCTGCAGCTACTCACTGTGTTGGGGCACGACAGAGGCGTTCGCTACTCCGCCCTTGGTGGTTCTCCATCAATGTCAGGTAGAAGCTGTTCTCTGCGTTTTGGCTGGCGGAGGTGTCCTCACAGCTCTGGGCCTGGACTAGCGAGCGATGGGCATAATCTAGCACCACAAAGCGTTCTGAGCTGCAGGAGCAGATCCGGAACGGAAGCAAAGGGAACATATTAGTGAATCCCAGCTTAGTTGCTTTCGTAGAAGTGTGGCTGGCAGCAGCTGATCCCCCAACAGAAGTTTCTCAGATCAGTGGGCCTCCACATGGGATCAAAAGTCAACCATCATGGAGACCTAGGATCTGCAGATGAATAGATCTGGAAGCTCCCCAACCAGAGGAATCTCATTTAGATCGCTAAGATTCTCATCTAGGAGTAGACAGAGAACCTGGGGCAATAGCAATAGCACTTAAGACTTATATATTGCTTCATAGTGCTTTACAGCCGTCTCGAAGCGGTTTATAGAGTCAGCGTATTGCTCTCAACAATCAAGGTCCATGATGGCAACCTATGACGCGTGTTGCCATCTCTGTGGGCATATGAGCCATTGCCCCAGCTCAGTTGCACTGTGCATGTGCATGCGCCTCCCACCAGCCAACTGATTTTTGGGTATCTGCCGCGCATGCATGGGGGGCAGGACGCATAAGGGAGACGCACGCGCATGTGCAGGGGAGCACAGGGGGTATAGCGCATGCATTGCATTATGCGTGCAGGCATGTGTTCATGCACACGCATGCACACCGGCATGCAACAACAAAAAGGTTAGCCATCACTGATCTAGGTTCTCCTTTTACCGACCTCGGAAAGATGGAAGGCTGAATCAACCATAAGCTGGTTAGAATTGAACTCCTGGCAGTGGGCAGTCAGCCTGCAATACTGCATTCTAACCACTGCACCACCATGGTTGCTGTAATCATTCCACCAGGCAAGATGGATTGATGCTTTGCCCCAGAGGCTGAAGTCTTTCTGTACCCATCTCTGTTTTGTTTTTTTAAAAAAAAAACTGGCAAGTTTTCAGGCCTCAAGATTTGAAGCAGGTGGCTTGGAAAGTAGGCCGTGCTCCATTCTCAAGCTTTCAAAATTTGCAGAAGCAGAACTAAGGCCCAAACTTTGCTGTCTCCCCAATTCACTCCCTCAAAACATGACCTTGGAGGGCAGAGGTCAAGTTTTCCCTCCTTCTCCTGCCTCTTCTATAGATCATCATTGTTTAATGACCCCATAATCCCTTGCCGGGTGGAGTCTGGGCAACTGAATGGAGCTAGCAGATTGTTTACTGGCCAGATGCCCTTCCTGTTGCCAATGCAGTTTTTTTCAGCAGATATATTCTCATTTTGCCCAGAGAGAGAAATATCTGCCTCTACCTAGGATCAAACTCATAGCCTCCTGATTATGAGGCAAGAGCTCCACCTCTTGGCCACTGCACCTCTCCTTCCTGCATAGATACACTCCTTTAAATGCAGACTAATCATCCTGTTGCCAGACTTTTCAGCCTAGGCCTTCTGGGCTCACCTCTTGCGTTGAGTGACCAGCAGCAGGTCATTGAAGAGGAACAGGTAGATGGGGATCAGTTTGGGCTTGTTGCCAAAGATGGTGCCACGATGCACAACTTCCAGGAGTTCTCCCTGCTTTAACAGCTGTCGGGTCTGGGAAATGATGGGAATGGCCTAAATCGGAAAGAGAATTGTTAGAAAAAGTTCCTGGAAGCCATCTGGATTTTTTTCAAGGAAGGACAACAAAGATTCTCTGAGCAAATTCACAGATTAGGGCCATCCTTCTCAACCTTGGTGGCTTTAAGATGGGTGGACCACAACTCCCAGAATTCCTCAACTAGTTTTGCTGGTTGGGGAATTCTGGATGTTGAAGTCCACACATCTGAACATAGCTGGAATTGAGAAACTTTGTGGTAGCTGGTTGTGGAATTCTGGGAACTGAAGTCCACATGTAGTTGAAACAGTATTAATAGTGATTGATTGATTGATTATTTGCTATCAGGTCACTTATTCTTCTGCAAAATATATTCTGGGGGCATAACTATTTTCCAATTATCACATTTGGGATTGCAGAAGGTTTAAGAAAGCCTGATTTTCATCATTTGAATGTTATCTGTATGAATAAAGTGCTTTTCTCTCCCCTTCTAGTTAATCTGAAGCAGTTTTTCCTGTGGACTTAAACTCCCAGAATTATGCTGTGCTGGCTGGGGAATTCTGGGAGTTGAAGTCCATACATCTTAAGAGTCACCAAGGTTGCAAAACACTGGGTTAGAGCTTTCCAAACTGGCAGTCTTTAACTTGTAAAATCTAGTTTCTTATACCTCTTGAATAGGGTGATCTGAGGATCCCTTGCAGGAAAAATATCACCACACCACCTCCCAAACACACAACCCCAGACAGCTCTATCTTCTCTTAAATTCCCCAGTTCATGCAAGCCTTCTTGGAGGCTCACAGGGACAAGCTGTGGCAGCCTAGAGCAAGGCCAAAGACGGGCCCAAGCCAAACCGCTTCTGACCTTCAGCTTATCAAACTCAATCTTGCTGGCCGTGTGAATCAGTTCTTCCATATGACGCATGCGGCCGACCTCGGAGTTACATTCTTCTATGATCTACAGCAGAGATTTGGAGATGTCAGGCAGAAGAGAAAGAACTGTCCGTTTTCCTGAGGCTTTTTAAAAGTTACTGGCTGCCCCCCACCAAGGCAAATGACAGAAACATGGCTCGACAAAGCATCAATCCAAGCAAAAGCATCCTCCAAAATATTTCAGGCGCCAACAAGACATGTTTTTTTTTTCTTTTCCCCCATTCGTTTTTCTCTCCGACAGTTTAGAAACACGAGTTCAGGTAATCCTCGACTTACAACACTTCATTTAGTGACTGTTCAAAGTTACAACAATACTTTGTGACTTATGACCGTTTTTCAGACTTGCAACCGTTGCAATATCTCCTTGGTCATGAGATCAAAATTCAAAGGCTAGGGCAACGGGTTCATATGTATGACAGTTGCAGCGTCCCAGGGTCACATGATCAGTTTTTATGACGTTCTGACAAGCAAAGTCAATAGAATGGAAAGGAATGGAAAGGAATAGAACAGAGCAGAGCAGAGCAGAACAGAATGTTTGGAATGGAATTGAATAGAATAAGAAAGGAATAGAATAGAATAGAATAGAATAGAATAGAATAGAATAGAATAGAATAGAATAGAATAAACAGAATTGGAAGGGACCTTGGAGGTCTTCTAGTCCAACCCCCTGCTTAGGCAGGAAATCCTATACCATTTCAGACAAATGGTTGTCCAACATCTTTTAAAAAACCTCCGCTGATGGAGCATTCCCAACTTCTGGAGGGAAGTTGTTCCACTGATTAATTGTTCTAACTGTCAGGAAATGTCTCTTTAGTTCTAGGTTGCTTCTCTCCTTGATTAGTTTCTACCCATTGCTTCTTGTCCTGCCCTCAGGTGCTTTGGAGAACACCTTAACTTTGTGGCAGCCCCTGGGATATTGGAACACTGCTATCATGTCACCTCTAGTCCTTCTTTTCATCAAACTGGATACACCCCATTCCAGCGAGCATTCTTTATATGTTTTAGCCTCCAGTCCCCTAATCATCTTTGTTGGTCTTCTCTGCACTCTTTCTAGAGTCTCAATGTCTTTTCTATATCGTGGCGACCAAAACCAGATGTTGTATTCCAAGTGTGGCCTTACCAAGGCATTATAAAGTGGCATTAACACTTCAAGTGATCTTGATTCTATCCCTCTGTTTATGCAGTCTAGAATGGGGAAGCCAGATTCAATTAACAGCTGTGATACTAATGGAACAACTGTAATGATACAATTAATAACAACTGTAGCAAGAAAGGTCATAAAATGAGGCAAAATTCGCTTGCTGAGTGACAGAAATCATAAGTCAAGGATTAACTGTAGTTCTAGGGAGGACTGTTGTAAGTTCAAACAGTCCCTAAGCAGCTTATAGTAAGTCGAGGACTTGCTGTATATTTTCAAAGGAAAGGACAGAGTACCAAGAAAAAACAACCCTCCAGTTATTTGTACTTCAGTCCCCACAATGCATTACCTTTGGCTAGCATTGATGGCAACTGACCGTGATGATACTTTAGAGCAGGGCTATCAAACTCGATTTCATTGAGGGCCGCATCAGGGTTGTGCTTGACCTTGGGGGGCCTGGGTGGGCGTGGCCAGGGTAGGCATGGCCATTCATGTTGGGGGCGCTGGGGGTGGCCCAATTAGTTTGCCAGCGAAAACGGAGCTCCATTTTTGCTGGCAGAGGGTTGCAGGAGGTCGTCGCAGCCAAAAACAGAGCTCGGGAGGGCTGTGTGTGGCCCTCCTGAGCTCCATTTTCGTTGGCAGGGGCACTGCAAGGCAGTCCTTTGGTTTTCCCAGGGTGGTCCCACAGGCCAGTTCTAAGCACCCCGCGGGTCACATCTGACCCGTGGGCCTTGAGTCTGACCCCTGTTTTAGAGGGTGCCAGGTAGTGGTTTTTTTTCATTTATTTTTTATTACCGGTTCTGTGGGCATGGCTTGGTGGACATGGCAGGGCTAGGATACTGCAAAATCCTCAATCCCTCCCCACCCCACTAACCTGCTTTTCAGCACTGTTCTCCTGTACAAGGCAGCAAAAGGAGACCCAGCTGATCAGCTGGAACTCGAGGCAGAGAATAGATGGGGGCGGGCCAGTCATAGGTGGCATTTGCTGGTTCTCTGAACTACTCAAAATTTCTGCTACCAGTTCTCCAGAACCTGCTGAATACCACCTCTGGTGCCAGGTTGGGGTATGGTCAACTAGTCTCTGATACCTCTCTTGAGCTTGGTTGTTTCCTTGCAGACGTTCCATTACTCAAACTAGGTAACATCATCAGGATTTGCCTCTATTCATGGCTACTTTTACCTTGGAAACAGAAGCTAGAGCCTTCAGGGCGTTTTGTTCTCGCAAAGAAGCTTCCTCCGTCCGGCGCAGGATATTCTAGACATGCACAAAATAAAACCAAGAGGAAGGGACTTCCGGTTAGAAGGGAGCAAAGCAGAGGTGGTATTCAGCAGGTTAGGGTTAGACAGAGAAAAGAGATAGATAGCAAGATATGTGTGTGTGTGTAGAGAGAGAAAGAAGGCAAAGAGAGACAGACAGAGAAACAGAGAGCAAAAGCTATGTGTGTGTGTGTGTGTGTGTGTGTATATATACACATACATACACACATATATAATACACACAATCTATCTATCTATCTATCTATCTATCTATCTACAGCTTCCTCTGTCTCTGTCTCTATCTCTCTCCTCCCCCCTTTCTACACACACACATATCTAGAGAGAGAAGAATGAAACCGAGCACAGACATATGTCACTTTGGGTTACAACTTGCTTTCCCAACCTGTCAGAAGCCCAGCCCCCCCTTCTTCCCCCCCAAGGAATGTTTTCCTTCGAGCCCCCTCCTCTGGCCTTATTGTGACCCAGATCCTTGGATCTAATCCCACCACCCGGTTCTCACCTCCAAGAGCATCTTGATACGAGTGATCCTCTGGAAAGGAAGCAGCAAGAAGGACATGAAGGGGAGGCGTTGGCACTGGGGCTGCTCCTGGAGTCGGGTGACAACGATGGCAAACTGGGCGTTCGTCTCCCTAAGCGGGAAAAGGAAAGGAAGCTGCACCCAAGAGCAACGGGTCTGAATTTGGGGCTTCAGGATTGCTAGGGAACATGGTGGGGGCAAAGCACGTGGTCACCCTCAGCCATTCTACTGCAGTGTTTCCAGGCCAGTGTTGATACTAATTTCTCATCTGGTGGGTTTGGGGGTCAAAACCAACCCTACAGGTTGTTTTACTTTTCCTCTTATCCCACCTTGAGCCCTTTGGAAGCGGAGCAAGCTATCAATGGGTGGGGGAAATGGATGGAAGAGAAGAAGAGGAACATTTGGCAATATTGTGACTACCGTATTTCCCTGAAAATAAGACCCGGTCTTATATTTTGGGGGGCTCCAAAATAAGCATTAGGACAATGTCAGAGTGATGAGCCCGGCTGGGTGCCCGCCCTCCCGTGCACATACAAAAGGTGGTGAGTGTGCAGGACCTAATGTTGTCCGGCAGCAGCTGCAGCCCACTGCCCCTTGGTCAGCACACTCTGGGGCTATGCAGCCCATACAGCGCAGGTGATTTGATTACCTGTCCAAGCAGCAGGTTGAGGCAGAGGCAGGGGCTTGGGAAAGCCAAGAGTCAGTGGGCAGGAGGCTTGTCTTTGCATATATTGGCTTCCATGCAGCCCATGTGGCACATCAGGATCACCTGCCTTCCCCACTGCACCTCTGCCTCCATCTGCTGCTGGTGGTGCCGCGCAGAGATGAGCCTTCCATGACCGCTCACCTGCTCCGGCCCACTGACTCTCAGCTTTCCCTTTGCCCACACGGCGTGTCCGGATTGCCTCAGCTTCTGCTGAGGTCTGCTACCTGGACAGGTAAACAACTCACCTGCGATGTGCAGGCTGCTGCTGCCAGACACCATCAGGACCAGGGCCCTTTCCGCCTCTGGTGTTGGCCATGCCCCCCCCCCTGATGACAACAATAACTATGGCTTATTTTTGAGGTAGGGTTCATATTAGGAGCATGCTAAAAAAATCAGACTGGGCCTTATTTTGGGGATAGGTCTTATTTTTGGGAAAATACAGTATGAATGAAACAGATGGATGGATGGATGAATTCCAGACAACTGCTTAATTAAGGGATGGTCAATCTTGGCGACTTTAAGACTTGTGAATTTCAATTCCCAGAAATTCTTAGCCAGCAACTCTGAGAGTTGAAGTCCACAGGCCTTACAACTGCCAAAGGTGAAGATCCCTGAACTTGAGGATTTCCTGGAAACATCTGTAGATGTTAGACTAAGCAGAAACACTTAACAAAGACATTTATGGTGCATAGGTACATCCACATCCATTATCAATGACAGGAAGAACGGGATTCCCACTTCAAAGGTACATACAAGGCCCTGGAGACTACAAGGTATGGCCATGATCAATCACCAGCAAGCTCTGCAGGAGTAGCTGGATAGCTGCTGTTGAAAAGACAGGATGAATTAATATCTTTTGGATTCTTCCCTTGGTGATACCTGCAGCTTAGAATCCAAAATGGTGATCAGCCTGCCAGATGAGGGAAAACAACAACTTCCATAATTCTTGGTGAGGTCAAAACGGGCTGGGAAAATAGCCAAAGGAGTTTCTCCAAATAATTCCTCAACTCACTCTCCCCAAAGGTGATCCAGCAGGCTGTTTTCCTTTCCTCCCTTACTCACATGAGGCTACTGTAAGTCTTCTCTTGGTACAGCTGGTTACGGACGTAATCAATGTAGACTGAAAAGCTCTGCTGAGCATGATCCTCCACAATATCACAAATATCTGAGATCTGTAGGCTTTCAGCCAACCGCCGTTCCAGATCCTGTAAGAACCTGCCAAGAAGAAGAACTGACATCAGATGCATGTGGATTATTCAGAGAAGCCCAAGCAAAAATAGCGAGCTTGTGTCTACAGACAGGGATCTAGTTCCAACTCTTGAAGTGGGGGAAGTAACAATTAAACAGATGGTCATACAGCTGGATAACTGACTAGCCTGCTGTTCATCACAGATGGTCACCATTATCAGAAGAATCACTTGGGAGAGCCCTATGGGTATGATTCCTTCTGAACGTGGAGATTAATCAGAATCAGAATAGCAGAGTTTGAAGGGACCTTGGAGGTCTTCTAGTCTGACCCACTGCTCAAGCAGGAGACTCTATGCCATTTCAGACAAATCGTTGTCCAGTCTCTTAAAAACCTCCAGTGTTGAAGCACCCACAACAACTTCTGAAGGCAAGCTGTTCCACTGTTAGGAAGTTTCTTCTTAATTCCAGATTGCTTCCCTCTTTGATCAAAATTCTATAAAGATTCTCAGTCCTCCAGGTCATGATTGCCCCAAAGGTGCTTTTTCAGGAGGCAACTGGACATTCTTGTTTTTTCTTTGAAGACGTTTCACTTCTCATCCAAGAAGCTTCTTCAGCTCTGACTGGATGGTGGGGAATGGAAGGATTTATATTCCTTGCAGACAGCAAGGAATTGCATCCTTTTAGAGGGTCATTGAAGCACTTGGAGGTTTATCTGTGTCCTCAGGGTCATCTGAGTAGTGCTCCTGGTTCCTGTAATCTGCAATTTTTCCTCTGGAAATCCATTCCTATTCCCACACCATTCAAAGGTTGTTCATCCCAAATTGTAGAGCTAAACGTCTGTAGAGATTCTCTTCTTGGATAAGAAGCAAAAAGTCTTCAAAAGAAAAACTAAGAAAGTCCTGTTGCCTCCTGAAAAAGCACCCTTGGGACTCTCTTTGATCAGTTTCCCTCCACTGTTTCTTGTCCTGCCCTCTGATGCTTTGGAAAATAAGTTGACACCCCGCTTCTTTGTAGTAGCCCCTCAAACAGAGGTGGTATTCAGCCGGTTCTGGTGTACCGGTAGCAGAAATTTTGACTAGTTCGGAGAACTGGCAAATATCATCTCTGGCCCCACCTACCTGCCCCCACCGTTAGCTCTCCTATATTCCCTTGTTTTTTAGCTCAACTGATTTGCACGGCAGAGAGGGTTGCCACGCCTCTATGCGCGCGCACAGAACCACTCATAGAATCGTAGGGGGAAAAAAATGTGGAAACCCACCACTGCCCTCAAATACTGGAATACTGCTATCGTGTCACCCTTCATAATGACCATCAGCCCTTCACGGGGACCAGCAGCAAATTAAGAATTTTATGATTGGCTGCCTTCATTCTCAAGTATGGTCCAGAGCAATGCAGACTGGAGGAAAGACAGGAAGAGAAAAAACACTGACCTTTCGCTCACTTCCTGAACTTTGCGTATGTTGGAGAAGAGAATACGGTGCTCGCGCAGAAGAATGGTGCCAGCCAGTTCCCGAGACTCCATGAAGTGCTCGATCAGAAGGGCGAGCGAGCGTAGGTAGGAGGCTTCAGAGGTCACCACTTCAAAGAGACTCTGACCCCAGAGATGCAGAACCACAAAGAAGCCAGAATGAGTGACAAGCGGAGAATGTGTGAATGGAATAAAGCACAGTGAGCATTATGTTTTCCCCAGCTTCCCCAAACTTATGGTGTTTTGGGTCTGCCATCTATCAAATCTCATTCTAGTTCTGCACCCTGGAGGTGCGTTTAAAGCCATCAGGCAGTGGCTGAGCTCTTTTTGACTCAGAATGACAGAGTTGGAAGGGACCTTGGAGGTCTTCTAGCCCAACCCCTTGCTCATACAGGAAACCCTACAACATTTCAGGCAAATGGTTGTCCAATCTTTTCTTAAAAGCTTCCACTGTTTAGTGCTATTCTGAAAGAGTGCTAAACCCACGTTAAAGACCAGTCTAAACAATGCTGAATATACAAGGGAAGGATTGATGCATGAATCATTTATTTCCCCTACCACCAATGGTCAGCCAATGTTCAGAATGATTCAGATCTCTGATTTGGGGATTAGCTCAGAAATTTGATGGGTCAAGAGCAAGATTCCCTTTTTAAAGAGTTGTCATTTTTTAAATTATGAGTACGCTGGGTGACATTAAAATGAAATTCCATTGCCTGCTCTCAAAAGAAAGTGTGTGTGTGAGAGAGAGAGGGGAGAGAGAGGGAGAGAGAGTGTGTATACCCATTTTTCCCCAAAAATAAAACTGGGTCGTATATTAATTTTTGCTCCAAAAGATGCATTAGGACTTATTTTCTGGTTAGGTCTTATTTTCAGGTAAATACAATAGTAAATGCATCCATTTGGCTGATAATTTTAACTGGGGCTTATTTTAGGGGTAGGGCTTATATTAAGAGCATTCTGAAAAATCATGCTAGGACAGGGCTGTCAATCTGCCAGCCCGCGGGCCAGATGCGTCATGTGCTGGCCACGCACAAGCCCAATTTAGTGAAGGGGAAAAAAGTCCTGATACATCATGTGATGCCACCATGATGGGAGTTTGACACCCCTGTGTTAGGGCTTGGGCAGGGGAGGGGATTGGACTAGATGACTTACAAGGTCCCTTCCGGCTCTGTTAAATCTGTTAAAAATGTGAGTCAATTGGCAAGCATCCAAAATGTGATCATGTGACCACGGGGAACAGAGAGCGGCACAACATTTTCTGACAGTCAGAAGTGTTTTACAGGGCATAAAATACACTTCTTTCTGAGGCCACTGTAGCTCCAATGAGCTGTTAAACAACTGATTGTGAGTCGAGAACTACCTGTAGTGCATGAGTCAGATTTCACCCATGGGAAAATTGCAGCAGCTTGTTGCCTGCCTAAAGGAGATAACACAATCCTGGCAACAGTCGGAGCAAGATGTATCCTTTATCATAAAGATACACCGGGGGGGAAAGAAGTCGCCAGGACATATCTGTGCTTGGGAGTGGCTCTTATTTTGCTTTATTCCATTTCTGACACAATTTACAATTACAAGTGTTTCATGTTATTGGGGCGTGGAATCACAATCTACTAATGTACACATGGAAAGTTCAGGCTCCAGCACAAAATTCATCCACACCATTCGGATACTCAGTCTCCCTAATGCCAAGTGAGTTGGAAAAATAATATTAATCTGCTGATATAGCTTGGGTCATAATTCATGCACGAAACACCCAGTCCCAAGCTGGAAATAAATATGACTCTCAACTTAAAATGATCTCATTTTCTGGGGGGGGGGGTGAAATAACCCCATCAATGCGATGTACAACTGCTTAGAATGTTCAATGAAACTTTGCCCATTCTGATTGTTCTCAAAGCAGAATAACAGGCCGGAAGGGACCTTGGAGGTCTTCTAGTCCAAGGGTCGCCAATCGGTGGGCCGTAGTCCACTGGTGATCCACGAGAAAATTTTGGTGGTCCATGGCCCGTGGGAACACAAGGCTCGCATCACTTGCATTGCGAGCAACACGAGGTAGTGAGGGGAGGGGAGAAAGGGCAGAAGGGGAGAACTTGCCCCACTCAGCCCACACACCTTGCCTGGCCACCAGGCTGCTTCTTTCCGCTTCTTTCTTCTTCTGCTTTTGGCTGCACACAAGGAAAACAGCAAAAGTCTTTCTTTTTTCTCCCCCAAACTCCCCCAAACACCAGAAATGAGTCTTTGGGACCCTGCAAGGCATCCTGCTCCAAGAAGCTGCATCAGCAAAGACTCATTTCTGGTGGAGTTTGGAGGAGAAAAAGAAAGACTTCTGCTGCTTCTGCTGCTTTCCTTGCATGAAGCCAAAAGTCTCTCTCTCTCTCTCTCTCTCTTCTTTCTCCCCCTAAGACCAGAGCTAGAAACAGTATACTGTGATCCCAAATAAAGAACGATCGATCGGTAGGAAAACGGGGTGGGGAATTTTCCTGCAGACTTTTTTTGGGATTTTCCCTGGGTCTCTGTCTGCAGAGACCTTGGGAAAATCCCCAAAAACAAGTCTGCAGAAAAATTCCCCACCCCATTTTCCTACCAATCAATGGTTCTTTATTTGGGATCACAGAATACCGTCTTTCTCTCTCTCCCCCGCTGAGAACGGCTGAAAAGCAGGTTAGGAGAGTATGTGTGCATGTGAGGGACCTCTGTGTGTGTGTGGGGGGGGAGAACATCACCGCCAGCCCTCTGAGGTTAGATCGGATCTCTCTCTCTCTCTCTCCCCCACCAACATCAGCAAGCTACTGTCAGTCAAAATTCATATTAGTGGTCTGCGGGATTTAAAATTATGAGTTTGGTGGTCCCTCATGTCCAAAAGGTTGGCGACCCCTGTTCTAGTCCAATCCCTGGCTCAAGCAGGAAATCCTATACCATTTCAGGCCAATGGCTGTCCAACCTCTTCTTAAAAATCTCCTGTGTTGGAGCACCCACAACTTCTGGAAGCAAGTCGTTCCACTGATTAATTGTTCTGACTGTCAGGAAAATTTCAGATGCAAATTTCAGACACCTTGAATTCTGTCTGGTGGGAAACGTCTTTCTTACCTAAGTCCTTTTACTCACCTCTTGCATTTTCCTTTCTTCTGGGCTGATGTTGTCCAAAATGCCACTTTCTCGCACAGCTGGCAGCTCCTGCCAAAGGGTGCTATGAGGGACGGGGCCCTGGGGTCCCATTGACCCTTCCGCAGGAGAAGGGGCTCTGTAGTCCGAGCTGCTAAAACTACTGTTGCGTGGAACCGTTTGCCTCTTGATCTCCTTGGAGATGACAGCCTGGCGATAAGTTTGATACAAAGGTTCTGCAAGACACCAGAAGTAAAGAAAGACACAACACAATGAACCTTGGTGGAGGAATAACATGCCATGCCCAAATGAACAACGATTATCCTCGACTTATGACCACAATTGAGCCAAAAAATTTATTTTGCTAAGGAGGACAATTGTGAAGTGAGTTTTGAACCAGTCTACAGCCTCCCTTGACCCGGTTGTTAAGTGAATCTCTGTAGTTGTTAAGTTAGCAACACAGTTGTTCAGTGAATCTGGGGTCCCCATTGACTTTGCGTGTCAGAAGGTCACAAAAGGAGAATCACATGACCCCAGGACACTGCAACCGTCATAAATACGAGTCAGTTGGAAAGCGTCTGAATTTTGATCATGTGGATGTGGAATGCCACAATGGTCATAAGTATGAAAATTGGCCCTGTCACTTTTTTCAGTGCTGTTGTAACTTCAGACGGTCACTAAATGTAAGTCGAGGACTATCTAACTTTTGATCACATTTTGATCACAGGGGATGCAGCAAAGGTTGTATGAAAAATGGTCATAAGTCACTTTTTTCAGTGCTGTTGTAAGTCTGAATGGCCACTAAATGAATGTTTGTAAGTTGAAGACTCTCTATACTTCATAAAGAAAAAAAAATCCATCACGGTTGCAATCATGCAGTTTTTGCCCAGGGTTCTCAGAAAGCTATCAGCTTCCTCTTAAATATTATAAGTGTATCTGAAAAACTATTTTAAGTCCTGTGAAGTAAAGGACATAGTGCAGTGTTTCTCAACTTCAGCCATTTTAAGATGTGTGGACTTCAACTCCCAGAATTCCCCCAGCCAGTTTTGGGAATTCTGGGAATGAAATCCACACATCTTTTTTTTTATTTTTTTTTATTATTTTTAAACAAACATACACAGAAAAAACATACGATATGCCGGTAGGTTAAAGCTCTTTTCCACACTCTTAACGTGGTTGAAAGAGAAACTTTGTGGTAGATGGCTTGGAATTCTGGGAGTTGAAGTCCACACATCTTAAAATAGTTCAGGGATGCAAATCTCATGTTGTCACAACTTCACCACATGATGTATCATGACTTTTTCCCCCTTTGCTAAATTGGTCATGGCAGTGGCCAGCACGTGATGCATCCAGCCTGCAGGCTGCCATAGTTGAAACAGAAACTTTGTGGTAGCTGGCTTGGAATTCTGGGAGTTGAAGTTCATACATCTTAATGTAGTTCAGGGGAGTCAAACTCGTCATGTCACATTGCCGTAATGTGACGTTTTGCAATGCTTCCCCCATTTTTGGAGCTGGGGTGGGCGTGGCCTGCATGTGACGCATCTGGCCCATGGGCTGCCAGTTTGAAATACCTGACAATAGTTAAAACAGAAACTTTGTGGTAGCTTAGAATTCTGGGAGTTGAAGTTCAAACATCTTAATGTAGTTGAAACTGAGAAACTTTGTGGTAACTTTGTGGTAAGTCTACATAGAGGGAAGTAAGCATTGGGGTGCAACAAAGTTTCATCTTAGGCCCAGTACTCTTCAATATTATTGACTACTGCAATGCTCTCTACATGGGGCTGCCCTTGCGGACCACTTGGAGGCTTCAACTGGTGCAGAATGCGGCCGCGCGGGTATTACATATTACACCCCTCCTGCGTGTACTGCATTGGTTGCTGGTTGCCCTCCGGGTGAGATTCAAGGTGCTGGTAATTACCTATAAAGCCCTACATGGCTTAGGGCCAGGGTATTTGCGGGAACATCTGCCAGCAACGACTGCCCATCGTCCTGTGTACTCCCACAGACAGGGTCTCCTTGGGATGCCGTCGGCCAGACAGTGTCGGCTGGTGACCCCCAGGGGGAGGGCCTTCTCTGTGGGAGCACCCACCCTGTGGAATCAGTTGCCCTTGGAGCTGCGGTTGGCCCCTGACCTTGGTTCCTTCTGTCGCGACCTGAAGACATGGTTTTTCCAACAGGCCGGCCTGGACTGAGGGGGGTGGGTTTTTTATTGGTTTTTATGTACATTGTCATTATGGGTTTTTAGATATTTGTTTGGGATCTTGATTTAATAATTTTTTAATAATTTAAAATTTTGTACTGTATGTTTTTACTGTTGTGAGCGGCCCTGAGTCCTTCGGGAGATACGGTGGCATATAAATCCAAATAAATAAATAAATAAATACATACATACATACATACATACATACATACATATCTTCATTAATGAGTTGGATGAGAGAATAGAAGGGGAACTTACCAAATTTGCATATGATACTAAGCTGGCAGGAATAGCTAACACCCAAGAAGATAGGCTCAAGATCCAGATGGATCTTGACAGACTAGAACACTGGGCCATATCTAACAAAATGAAATTCAGTGTAGAGAAAAGTAAAGTCCTACACTTAGGCAAGAAAAACCAAAAGTACACATATAGACTGGATGAAACCAGGCTCAATAGCAGTAACTGTGAGAGGGATCTTGGAGTCTAAGTGGACAACCAGCTAAATATGAGCCAGGAGTGTGCAGCAGCAGCCAAAAAAGCTAATGCAATCCTAAGTTGTATTAACAGAGGGATACAATCAAGATCAAGGGAAGTACTAATACCACTCTATAAAGCCTTAGTAAGACCACACCTAGAATACTGTATCCAGTTCTGTTCACCACATTATAAAACAGATGTTGAGACTCTAGAAAATGAACAGAGAAGAGCAACCAGGATGATTAGGAGACTGGAGGCTAAAACATACAATGAACGGTTGCAGGAACTGGGCTTGGCTAGTCTAGTAAAGAGAAGGACCAGGGGATACATGATAGCGGTCTTCCAATATTTGAGGGGCTGCCACAGGGAGGAAGGGGTCAAGCTATTTTCTAAAGCACCTGTAGGTCAGACAAGGAATAATGAATGGAAACTGATCAAGGAGAGATTAACCTAAAAATAAGGAGCAACTTTCTGACAGTGAGAACAATCAACCAATGGAACAGAATTTGCCCTCAGAAGTTGTGGGAGCGCCATCACTTGAGACCTTCAAGAAGAGATTGGACTGCCATTTGTCAGAAATGGTGTAGGGTCTCCCCCTTGGGCAGGGGGTTGGATTAGATGATCTACAAGGTCTCTTCCAACTCTGATTATCTGTTATCTGTTATCTGTAACTGATTGTAAAATTCTGGGAGTTGAAGTCCACACGTATTAAAATGACTGAGGTCAAGAAACACTGGAATAGTGAGTTCCTAGGAATGTCTCCAGCACATGGTCTCCATACCTAGACCCTGTAAGTGAACTTTAAAAACCTAAAGAAGGAAATCCGGATGAGTAACTACTAGGGAATGGTAGCACAAGGATTTAGCAATGAGGTAGCACCCTAATCAGGGCTTTTAAATCATCTCAACAGTGAACTATGCCTTCAGGGCAGCATTTCTCAACTTCGTCAGCTTTTAAAATTTCTGGGCTTCAACTCCCAGAGTTGAAAGCACCAGAAGGCAAGACAAAAAACAACGGATGGAAACTAATCAAAGAGAGAAGCAACCTGGAATTAAGGAGAAACTTCCTAACAGTGAGAACAATTAAACAGTGGAACAATTTGCCTCCAGAGGTTTTTGTGGGTGCTTCATCACTGGATGTTTTTAAGAAAAGATTGGACAGCCACCTGTCTGAAATGGTATAGGGCCATGATGGCGAACCTAAGGCATGCGTGCCAGAAGTGGCACATAGAGCCATCTCTGCCAGCATGCGAGCCATCGCCCCAGCTAAGTTCCACTGTGCATGCTTGCGCACCTCCTGCCAGCCACCTGATTTTCAAATATCTGCCAAGCATGTGTGGGGAGCGGAGCGCTTGTGGGAGATGCGCGTACATGCACAGGGGGAGCGGGGAGAGCACAGGGGGGTCTCATGTGCATTGCATTATGGGTGCAGGCACATGCACATGTGCACACATGCACACGCGCACACTTTCGGCACACAACGACAAAAAGGTTAGCCATCACTGGTATAGGGACTCCTGCCTGAATAAGGGGTTCGACTAGAAGACCTCCAAGGGCCCTTCCAGCTCTATTCTGATTGATCTTAAAAGTTGAGAAACGCTGCTTTAGGATATGGGAGAGAATTTATCATGGGATTTCAGAAGAAGGAAAAGAAATTGAGTCAAAGGCTGTTCCATGTCTTTAACTGAGTCACTTTTCCTGGGTTTGTCTTTGCTCTCTCTCTCTCTCTTTTTTTAAATAAACGTGCTGTCCACTTACCGTCCTGCAGGCAAAGCCCCCAGTCCGGACTCTTAGCTGATAGCACCGAAGAGTGCCTATGATATAGGGGCAAAGCAGAAAAGGCCAACAATAAGCAATCCTATGAACACAACAACTCTGCAGTTGTTGATTTGCTAAGAATCCTGTAACAGCTACATTGAGAGCAATGGTTGGAGGGGAAAAAAATCATCTTCATCTAGTATCAAATGGAGAACCCTGAATATAGGATAAACCTCTGGGTTGTTCCCCCCATTTTTTTAAAATTTTGATATCATTGGGAAGATTTTTTTGTTGTTGTTGCTACTTCTGCTAATGGTTTAGAAAACCCCATCAATTCAGAATTCAGCAATAGAGATGTTCAAAACCACAAATTTAGGAAAAAGGGCTTTATTTTGTCTCTGGATTTTCCTTTCTCATCTAATTACTTTCTTCATAACTACTTAATCTGTACATCTTGTTTGACAGCAATGATTAAATAATACTCTTTCTCTAATGGAAATCCTTTTCAAATAATTAATTGAAAATCTATTCCCCTCTTCTTGTGCCAAACAAGCAATAATCAAAATTTATAGTGTTGAAGAACATTTGAAAGCTCTCCCTCTTTTTTATATATAACTTTCTCTCAGTCTGTTTAAATCTGTTATTTAAGAAGAATACAATGACAGATTATATTTCAGGGAGCCAAAGAGCTGATCGAACATGCTTAACTATGGCACCTCCTGTGGGAGAAATGGGCTGGTAGGTTTGGCATATCCAGTCCAACAAGCTAAGAATTTTGCTAAAGGTAGGCAACCCAGGCAACCCATGCCTCATTGGGTCATTTCAGAGATATTTCCTTACTAAAACAGAGAAACAAGACTAACCACAAGCAGCCAAAACAGTAGTGGGACCAACTTCTTACTTCCTGATGGCTTCCCCATGGACTTTCCTTGCAGAAAGCTGGCAGGGAGTATGGGAAACTAACAATTACATGACCATGGCTGATGCAGGAGTGTAATGGCATGGCAGCACTGAAGCAGCCACATCTTTGCCAGATTTCAATCCCACAGGACTCATGGGTGAGAATGACAGAAAGACCATGGGTAGGCAAAAAGGCAGTGGCAGCGAGAGTGACTTTCAATTTCCCGCTGGCTTTCCCATTGACTATCCTTTAATGGAAGCTGTCAGGGAGCGATGGAAATGATGATCACTTCACCACTGAAGTGGTGACTGAGGCAGCACTGAAATGGTCACAATTTTGCCATATTTCAATCGCGCAAGAGTCATGGGTCCCAGATTGTGGTTGCATTCTGTATGTCAGCCCATTTGAGGTACATTGATTGAAAAAGTATTGCCCTTTGATGCACTATTTTGCCCAACTGAAGGTAACTTACAGACAATTAGACATGAGAGTTTTAGTAACATGTGGAGCAATATGGAGCAAGTGCTCACAACTTCAGAAAGCAAAAGTCTGTTGAATAAATGGCATGGGAGCACCAGCTAAAGTCAGCTTTTACACAATTTTTTCCTTGTTCAGAAGTAATAAACCCTCCAGAGGTAATGATCAATAGACACTGTCAAGATACAATACAGGTAATCCTTGACGTACGACCACAATTGAGCCCAAAATTTATGTTGCTGAGATAATTGTATTTTCTTCCATTTTACAATCTTTCTTGCCACAGTTGTTAAGTGACTCACTGCAGTTGCTATATTAGTAACACGGCAAATCTGGCCTTCCCACTGACTTTGCTCATCAAAAGGACACAAAAGGGGATCACATGATCCCGAGACAACTGTCATAAATGTGAGTCAGTTGCTAAGGGTCTGAATTTTGATCATGTGACTGTGGAGATGCTGTAACAGTCATAAATATGAAAAACTTTCATATGTCACTTGTCAACTCATAAAATATTTCTCTGGTCTTTTAGAGTTGCCAACAGAAAGAGTAGTGTAGCAGCTTGCAAAACTGAAACTGCATTCCATGGATGTTTTCATAGATACTTTCCAGGTGACTGAAGTTTCTGCCGCACAAAATTCTAACTGGAGAGTATGATTGATGACTCTTGGCTATGGATGTGTCCCTTTGGAGAATATGAATTCACCCAGGGAGTGGGGGAAAACCAGGGTCAAGGGTGACAATGAATGATGTGTCTCAGAGTCAGCTACCCAGGCAGTGCCAGCATGTCTTCTAATAAATCCTTTTTAAGCTTTGAAAATCCAGCTAGAGACTCATGATTTAAATGGGGGTAACTACCGGAGTCCTGACAACTTTCTTCAATGCCATTGTAACTTCAATCACCAAACTGTTGTAAATCGGGGACTGCCTGTATTATCCTCTTCAAAGGCTAAATTGACACCTGATTTGCATGCCCGGGTAAATCTCTCCCTTCACAATTTCAGGGAATAAAGACACACCTGTTGTCTGATTTGTCCATCTCCGACTCGCTGAAACTGCTCTCTTCAATTTCGCAGCCACCTGTAGAAGGAAAAGTTTGCAGAGTCAGTGAAACACCAGGAATGGGTTAACAGAAAAGGACGATTAAGTCTACAACACAGACAAGCACAGATTATGGACACTGGGGAAGACCCAGGGGTGGGCTGCTGGGGGTTCCCAGGGGTTCGGGAGAGCCTCTAAGATTCTGTACAGTTCAGAGAACCCCCAAATCCCACTCCTGGCTGGCCACTCACCCCGTCCCGCCCCTCCCAGGAGTCCCCACACAGCCCATTTTGGATGCAGGTAAGTGCAGTGTGCACGCGGAGGCTCAGGGAGGGTGAAAAATGGGCCTCCCGGAAGTTCAGGAAGGCCAGAAATGGGCCTGTTTCCGGCTTCCAGAAAGCCCCTGGGAGATCATTTTTGCCCTCCCAGAGGCTCAAGAAAAGCCTCTGGAGCCTAGAGAGGGTAACCACCCCCCCACCATGGCGCAGGAGGCTGACTAGGCCACGCCCACCATGGCCACACCTACCCAGCAACTGGGCAGAGAACCCGTTGCTAAAATTTTTGAAGCTCACCCCTGGGAAGACCTAAGCAATGCTGTAACACATTAAGCATCTGGCCATGTTTTTGGCTTGGACTGAGGAAGATAGGAGCTGCAGTGTAACAGTTTTGGAATGCATCCAATTAAGGAAGTCTGAATCAAACACGGGTGTTCCTCAACTTAAAACCAACTGCGTATCAATCATTTGAATTTCCCAGGAGGCCCTTATAGGACCCATTTCTGAAGTTGCAATGGCTGCCGCCGTCCCCAGCATGTAAATGTAGTTTGTGTGTGTGGCAACCAGTTTGCATTGTCATTCATCTGCAGGGTCTCATGGTCATATGACCCCATGTTACAATGTTTTTTTCACTGAAAACTGCACTTGCAACCATAAGAGGCAGGCTCCAAAATGGTCGTAAATCGAGGACTATGTGCAACTCGAAGTAAATGAGCCAAGCCACATTATCAGCAGGAGAGGGAACAGAGCTTGTCCATCTCTGATCGGATCAGAGATAATGGATTTTTCCCGAAGGTCTAGAAAACAAGACCTTTGTACTATAACAATACGTCAAATGTTTTTTATCAAAACAAGTTTTATTTTCAGTGCCCAGTTTCTAGTGTAGAACAGGCTATTGAGAGAAATGAGATGTTTGGGGAGACCTGAAAGACTTCCGAGCAGAAAAACTGAGCTGCTGCATTTGAAAAAAAGACATTTCAAACTTCGTACTTTTTGAATTGAAAGGTCTCTGGTGCTTCTTGCCCTCCCCAGCCTAAAAAGCCCACTCCAGTTTTGGAATACAGCCCCTCCAAGCAGCCCCTTACTAAGAAAAACTTGAAAGTAGGTGACACACAGTATCCTTCTTCCTGTCCTTTCACCACAGATTATTCACTTTCAACTATGTTAAGATGTGTGGCCTTCAATTTTCAGAATTCCACAATCAGCTACTACAAAATTTCGCAATTTCAAATACATTACAAACTCTGGACTTCAACTCCCAGAATTCCACAATCCATTACTACTTAGTTTCTCAGTTTCAACTACATTAAGATGGACTTCAGCTCCCAGAATTCCAAGCCAGCTACCACAAAGTTTCTGTTTTAACTACGTTAAGCTGTGTGGATTTCAATTGCCAGAATTCCATAATCAGCTACCACAAAGTTTGATTCCACTATGTTAAGATGTGTGGACTTCAACTCCCAGAATTCCACAACCAGCTACCACAACCTTTCTCAATTTCAACTATGTTAACTCGGATGGACTTCAACTCCCAGAATTCCAAGCCAGCTGCCACAAAGTTTGTTTCAACTCGTTAAGCTGTGCGGACTTCAATTCCCAGAATTCCACAGCAAGCAAAACTAGCTGGAGGAATTCTGGGAGTTGAAGTTCACCCATCTTAATGGTTGAGGTTGGGAGACACGGTTTTATCCCAAGGGGGTTGCAATTGGTACCTTGACAAGAGTTGTCATCCAGAGGTGAACCTTCCAGGGGTGGGGGCGGCTGAGTTGGTGGAGGAGGAGAGACTGGGAGGCAGCAGGGAGGGGGGGGGAGGGGGGAGGGGCTGTGCATCTGGGAGGCCTGAGAAAGGAGAAAGGGGGAGGGGTGGAGGGGTCTGAGAAGTTGGGGGAGGTGGGGGTGGCTGGGTGGGTGGAGGCAACATGAGGAAACCTTCCCCAAGAGCAAAAGGGGAGACTCGGCCAGGAAGGTGATTCAACTCAAGTGGGTATTGGAGGGAAGTCCTGCGAGCTGTGGGTCCCAAGGAGCTGCGAGGTGGTTTCATGGGGGCTTTGGGTGGGATGGCCGGAGGTAGGAGCTCGCCATCCAGAGAGACAGAGGCACCCCCTTTGTTGCGACGGGGCGGCTTGGGCATCAATGGCGGGCAGCGTAGAGGAAGGGGCTCGGCTGTGGAACGGTAGCTTGTCAGGACGACACCCCCTTCGGGGTGCCCGTTGGTGGACGGTGGGGAGTCCAGGGCTTTTGCCGGGATGGCGGTTTTGGGACCCTGCCCGCTGCAGTGGAGGAAGGCGGGGCAGGTGGGGCACCGAGTCCCAGGAATTTTTGGAAGGAGGCTCCCCCTTCGTCGGCAGACGATGATAGGTCCGCAGCCAGCCCATTCTCCGTATCCTGCAGCCGGGACGTTGCGGGGACCCAAACCAAGACCATGCCCGGGTTCTGTTGATGGCAAACACAGGGGCAGCCGGACAGGCAGGAAGTGGGAAAATCCAGTCCATTTTGCTCCATCTCGGATAATACAGATGGTTGGGTATCCTTGCAAGGATCTGAGGAAGTAGAGGAAGAGAGAGAATTTTTATTTATTTTATTTGTTTATTTATACCCCACCGTTTGCAAATAACTCAAGGCAGCAAACATATCCAACACAATCTCCTCCTCCTATTTTCCCCACAACAACAACCCTGTGAGGTGGGTTGGGCTAAAACAAAGACCTAACTACCCCAAAGTTACCCAGCTGACTTTTGTGCCTAGAATGGGACTAAAACTCACAAACTCTTGGTGATTGGCCCAAAATCACCCTGCCAACTTTCATACATACCTAAGGCAGGATTAGAACTCCCAGCCTCCTGGAGACTGGTCCAAAGTCACCCAGCCAGCTTTTGTGCATGATGCTTTGGATGGTAAACTCTGCTTTCTTTAATCCAAAGCTGGTCCACTTACCCAACCGATCCGGGATCTCTTTTTCTCCAATGGCTTTCTCTTCCTTGTTCTCATCCTTCTGGCAGCTGGAAGGCAGCGGCCGGATAATTTTTTCAGCTTCCTCCTTCCCCGGAGGACCCGTTTGATCGAAATGGACCACGATCTTGCGAACAGCGCCGGATTTCTGCAGCTTGTGCAAAGGTTGAGGTGGGCTGCCCGAGTGTTCGGTGGCCAGAGAGCACCCGTCCTTCTCCAAAGGCAAAGGAGGGGTAGGGACCTGGAGCAGTTTGGCAGAGTCTGGCCTGGGGGGCAGGTAAGGACGTGGCCTAGTGGGTGGGCGTGGCTTGATAATGCGAGTGGGTTTCTGAGAGGGAGGCGTGGCGGGAGGGAGGGGGTCTAAGGAGGACATCTTCACTCCAGGGAGGTCATCTGGAGCCACTCTCCTGCAGATTCATTTCCTGCAGAGGAAGAAAAGAAAATGGAAATACCATTAACTGAATTTATGTGTTGTGCCAGAAGTGAGGAAGGTGCAGAGGTGGTATTCAGCCAGTTCGGACCGGTTCTGACATACCAGCAGCGGAATTTTGACCAGTTTGGAGAACCAGCAAATACCATCGGCCCGACTACCGGCCCCCACCCTTTCCCGCCCTTTCCCATCCTGTAGTCCATTGATTTTTACCTCAGCTGATACTGCTGCGCCTCAGCTGAGCTAAAAAAACAGCTCATCTCACCAAGGGCAATCTTTGAGTTCTACACACACGTGGAGCAATCTTTGAGTGCTGTGTGTGCATGCAAAGTGATCTATAAGTTCTGTACGCGTGCACGAAGCGATCGGTGAGTGCTGTGCACGCAGGGGAAGTGATCTTAGAGTGCAGCACGAAGCTCGCAGAACGGTAGCATGCAATTTGGAATCCCACCAATGGGAAGGTGTATTTTATGCCATTTGAGACCATAACATCCCTTGCAATGTTCATATTACATCTATACAGGGAGTCCTCAACTATGACTACAATTGAGCCTGAAGTTTCCGTTACTAAGCTCCGTTACACAGCTCTTAAGTGTGTTATGCCCCATTTTGCGGCCTTTTTGCCAAAGTTGTTAAGCGAATCATTGCCACTGTTAACTGAATCAGGCAGTTATTAAGCGAATCTGGCATTCCCCTATTGATCTTGTTTGTTGGAAGCCAGCTAGGAAGGTTATGGATGGGGATCACATGATCATGTGGCCAAGTGCCCAAATTTGATTACGTGGCCCTGGTTATAACCAGGAGGACTGATCATAAATCAGCTTTTTCAGCACTGTTGTAACTTCAGTAGTTAAATGAATGATGAATACTGGTACTCCAGGACTAGCTTTATCTCCACTGTTATTTTGCCAGCACAACAACCCTGTGAGGCAGGAAGGGTGGGAAGGGAGGGAGAGATTGGCCCAAAGTCAGAGTTTGCAAGCTTTAGAGTGGATTTGAACCTTGAGCTGTTTCTAGTTTTGGCCCAACACTTATCTGTGCTTTAACTTGCATGCAATAGCATATATTTTTTGCATACTTCTCACATTTTTTTAAAAAAAGCAACATACCCACAAGAAAGAATAATGAAGTAGCCTATATCCTTCTCAGCTTTTTGGAGAATTGATTTATGTTTATTATTCTATACAGGGCCACGTACAAGAGACGGGGCTTTTTCAGTGGTGGCTCCAGTTCTGTGAATTCCTTTTTAAGGGCCAGAAAAGGGCTTTTCCAAAAAAAGTTTTACAATTGTCTTTTAGTTTGTCGGTTTGTTTCTTCTCTATTAATTTCAGTATGTTCCACCTAAAGATGATAGTCTGTTCTTTAAATGACTGCCTTTTAAATTGTTATTTAAATTGTTGAGCTGAGTAATGATTTATATTTATTATAGCAATAGCACTTATATACCGCTTCACAATGTTTTTACAGCCCTCTCTAATGGTTTACAGAGTCAGCCTATTGCCCCCAACAATCTGGGTCCTCATTTTACCCACCTCGGAAGGATGGAAGGCTGAGTCAACCTTGAATTATAAAATCATCTCTTGGGGATAGCTTCTATCGGTAGAGGCTCTGGCATGAAATCCTCAGTACACAAACTGCTTTTGAGCTGAGATTTCCCTTCAGAAACTTTGTTGATGCTCTACAGCACACAGCATCCCCTGCAATCTGAGATGGATCAGTCCACTCTATTTTGCCCAGATCCTTAGAATATTCAGCTGCTCTACATGGACTGTACCACTGAAGATACCAGAGGTATCTCCTGACTTCTGCAAAACATGTTATTTTTTTTCTTCAAATAGAAAACACAGCAAGAATATCAAAAGAGAGCTTTTTTCTTCCTTTTTCTTCCATTTGGTGCTGGACTAGCCATCCCACTGTTGGAAAGAAATCCATCTGATTCAGTTCCAAGCTGGGAGAAAGACGCTGGAAATCACACGGAGGCTGATTGGAAAGAGTGTTTATTGATGAAGCAGCTGACCCAGAACCACATGCCGCCGGTGGTTCTTCTTCATCAATAAACCAACTTTCTTTCCAACCAGCCTCCATGTTATTTCCAGCGACCTTCTCCCAGCTTGGAACTGAACCAGATGGATTTTTTCTTCCAGCCCACATTGTGACATGCAGACAAATCATTTTAATTTTTTTTTGTACAATCTACTGTTGGAAGTTAAAACCCACCCCTCTCCTAAAAAAAAATATTTTAGGACAGTGGTCACCAACCGGTGAGCCAGGGACCACTGGTGGTCCATGAAAAAATTTTGGTGGTCCGCAGAGAAATACCCCCCAAAGCAATTAATCCAGGATTGTGTGGGAACACAAGGTTGCGCTGCCCACATGGCCCACCCACCCATTGGCCCCCACCCTTCGACTGAGTGCAAACCTTACCTTGAGTAGAGCCATGCGAGCTGGAACTAGAAGGTAAGACCAATGGCAGAAGGGAGGCTTGCTGACGTTGGTGGGAAAGTCGGTCCCATATTCCAGAGCTGCAGTCCTGTGACTAAAGGGCCAGTCTTGTGGCTACTGCAGCTCTGGAATATGGGACCAGGTTTCCCACCAATGTCAATAAGCTACCGTCAGTCAAAATTCATATTAATGGTCTGCGGAATTTAAAATTATGAGTTTGGTGGTCCCTGAGGTCCAAAAGGTTGACAATCCCTGTTTTAGGATATACTAAAAAGGCAGAATATTTCCCCTAAAAGAGAATTAGAAACTCGGAGGCAGAAACTCAGCCATCCCACCTTTGTTAATGGGCCATTAAGGCCTAGGACAGTCTATTCTACATAACAAAGATCTACCTCCTTCAGGCAGAGCCATTTAATTGCCCTTCATTGCACCACCCACCAAGTTTCAACCAAAGTTGGCACACAGACAACCTACAAAACTAGCTATGACCTCTGACAGCAGCCAATACTCTTCCTGTGCCCCAGGAAGTTCAAAGCCAGAGAGGTTATAAAACCCAGGCACTCTGAGCATCTCTGCCTCTTTTCTTCACCCAAGAGCTCCAAGGCATGTGATCCTGTCCACCATTAAACCATCTTTCCAAACAGCCTCCATGTTTCCAGTGTCTTCCCCCCCCCTTGGAACTGAACCCAGAAGGACATTGCTTCCCACACTACAATCTTTCGTCGACTTCTTGCAAGCAAAGGCATGGAAATCTCAGTGGCAGGCTGCAACACCAACTCAGAGGGATTAGATTTACGGTCTGCCAGGCCAAATTTCTTGCAAAGGCTAGCTGGAAATGGAATTTCAAGAAGAATTTAATTCATCGGCAAGGCCCTGACAGGGTCTG
The DNA here is from genome assembly GCA_009733165.1 of Naja naja. Classification (NCBI taxonomy): domain Eukaryota; kingdom Metazoa; phylum Chordata; class Lepidosauria; order Squamata; family Elapidae; genus Naja; species Naja naja. The sequence continues at coordinate 140,128,879 of CM019155.1, forward strand.
CCCATGCACGATCCTTTCAATGCATCTCTTGGAAAGGACTTATGCAATCTCATTTATTTCTGCCCTGCTTTTCTGGCAGCACATCCTGCCCTCTGGTTAACTGGTTCTCTCGCCTCTTGTCAGATTTTTCCCAGGGTGCGGCTCTCGCACGCCCATCCACCTGGGAGAAAACCACGTTCAGTGCCTGGCCAGAGCCTGCCCGAGAAGCTGGGAAACAAAATGAAACATAAACCAAACAGCAGCGTCTTTCATGCAGTGCAATGAACATCACCTGCTACAGAGGACCTTTTGAAAAACAACCTTCAGGTTTCTAGCCCTCAAGGAATCTTATCAGAAAAGATTAAAGGCCTGGTACCGAGGGGGCAAATGACATAGGTTTTGTAATTTCTTAACTCACGTAGATAGTTAGCTTTGTATTTTAATTTGATTCATTTTCTCTCTTTTAAAATGATGTTCAGGTTTATTAGCTTTTAACATTCCTGAACTGATAAACAAGCTGGAGACTAACTCCAGATAAGAAAAAGATTGTTGTTACAATTTGGGGTTTCTTTATCTTTTTGTAAACTCCAAATAACCTTTTTTTTCTTAAATTACGTCAGACCTCATTTTAATGAACACATGTGATATTTACAGGATGCAAATATGTAACATAATTGACTACATGTAACTGAATTTGTATGCAAAATCTTATTTTATCCTCTCCAATTAACTTCCCTCTTGAATTTACTTTGTTTTTTTTAAATAAATTTTATTAATTTTCTATTAATTATGTTTCTTAGTGCTTAATAAATATTGTGTTATCTGGGTATTTAATTTGCTTAACAATACAGATTCCATTCTTACTTTCTACTCCTTTTTTTCCAAACCACTGGTAAAATAAGTTCCATGTTTGATAATATTCTGTGTTTTCTTTCTGTTTGATTTTCAATGTAAGTGCCAGCTTTGGAAGCCATACTAATACCAGAAGCTTCCACGCTGCCACATTCCTGTGGCTGGGAAAGTAGGAGGGGGGAATTATAGAGTATTGGTAGTTAGACGTAATAGCATTCTTTTCTTCGGTCAAGGTCATGCCGTTCCTGCATCTGGAGGAGAAGTGGTTGAAGGGATGTCTAAGTTGGAACAGATGGTAATTAGGCTATGTGATGGAATAATGGGTGCGGGGGATGGATTTTGTATTTTTAATTATTGAAGGAAACCTGGAATATGAGGATAATATTGAAACTCTGGAATACAATGAAACTCACTCAGAGAAACAAATGGCATTAGTATTTTTAGATGCACAGAAAGCGTTTGATAATGTGAATTGGCAATTTATAGTTTTTTTAAGTTTTTATTTTAAGACAAACATACAAACAAAACATAAAAACATAAAAACCATCTTCCATTTTACAGTGTGTCAGTTGGTTACAGATCCTTTGTCTTATCCTTTCATAGTCATCACTCACAATTTATAAAAAAGATTCTCATACTGTCAATATAAAACATTCTTATATATTTATCAATTATTATTTATACACAACTAAACTATTTATTTCATCAATTATACGAGATATTCTCGAATTGGCAATTTATGTTGATGCAATTGGAGGAGATGGGTTTTGGAGATAGGTTTACTAAAGCACTAAAGGCGATATATAACAAGCAAACAGCAAGAGTACTGATAAATGGAGAATTGACAGAAAAATTTAACATTCAAAAAGGAACCAGCCAAGGCTGTCCATTATCCCCATTATTGTTTGTATTGACTTTGGAAGTTTTGAATAGCAATATTAAAATAAATGAAGAAATAAAGGGAATGAAAATAAAAAAGGAAGAATATAAATTACAAGCTTTTGCAGACAATTTGGTTTTTATATTGGAAGAACCATTGGAAACAGGCCCTAAGTTGATTAGAGAAATAGAGGAGTTTGGCGGAGTAGCAGGATTGAAAATAAACAAAGAAAAAACAAAAATCTTGGCGAAAAACATAACAGAAAAACAAAAGAAAAGATTAATGGACAAATTAAATATTCACATTACAAAAAAAGTGAAATATTTAGGGATACAAATGGTAGCTAGATGTGGAACACTTAAAGAAGATAATTACAAGAGATTACTACAACAGATAGACTTGGAAAAATGGAAAAACCTATAACTATCTTTAATAGGTAGAATAGCGACAATTAAAATGAACATATTGCCAAAAATATACTTATTCCAGACAATTCCAGTAAGATTGGAAAAAAAATACTTTGAAGATTTAAATAAAATGATGTTGAAATTCATTTGGCAGGGGAAAAAGACAAGAATACCTGCTATCTTATAATTGCTTGACAAAATAAAAATAAATAAATAAATAAATAAATAAATAAATAAATAAATAAATAAATAATCAAGATAAAATTACTGCAGGACGCAAGGGTGAGAGGGTGTTTTGGATTACCCAGTTGGATGAAGGAATGGATTATGTTGAAAAATGCCAGATTATTAACATTAGAAGGGCATGATTTACAATTGGGCTGGCATGCATTTTTATGGTATAAAGAAAGTACGGTACATGGATATTTTAGGAGACACTACATTAGGATGCTTTATTAACAGTATGGGAAAAAATAAGAGATTATTACTATATGACAATACCAGTCTGGTTATCAACTTTAGAAGCTTTTACATATCCACAGCTTTTTTAAAAGGAACACATTATTAGATATGAAGACATTTTAAATGAAAAGAGTGAACTCAGAACAAAGCAAGAATTGGAGTCACAAGGGATAAAAATGAATTGGTATTCGTATTTGCAAATACATACAAGGTTTGAGAAAGATATTAAGATGCCTGGGTTTTATAAGGAATTGACTGAATTGGATAAAATCCTAACAGGCATTGAAGAGAAGTCGATTAAAAAATTATATGGTTATTTACTAGGAGTGAAATTAGAGGAAGAACAAGTTAAAGAATCAATGATTGCATGGGGGGAAAACTTTGGATATGGAATATACTTGGATAAATGGCAGATACTATGATCTAGAACAGGGGTCACCAACCTTTTGGACCCCAGGGACCACCAAACTCATAATTTTAAATCCCAGGGACCACTAACCTGTTCTGTGGGCATGGCCTAATTTGTGGGAGTGGCTTGATGGTCATGTGACTGGCTGTGCATGGCTTGTATGTAAATATTATAAATATTTATATAAATATTATTTTTTTATAAAAAAAGAACAACTTTTACCCAAAATCAGGCAAAGCAGGTAGGCAGATTGAGTTGCTCACAGAATCACAGATTCATTCAGAAATCTATCTATCTGCCATCGGCTAGCTCAGGCTGTCACATAAAATTTGCTTGCAAGCAAACTCTTAAATTTGCTAGCAAGCAAATTCACAAAATTAACTCACAACACACCATGTATGTAAATATTGAATTTTTTATAAAAAAAGAGCAACTTTTACCCAAAATCAGGCAAAGGAGGCAGGCAGATTCAGTTGCTCACAGAATCATTGTGATCTAGCTATCTGCCATCTGCTAGCTCTGTCTCTCAAATTTGCTTGCCGTGAGTCTGCACTGAATAACAGAACCTTCAGTCCTAATCTAAAATCTCTCCACAGCAGAACACCTGATGGTTGGAAAAAGGAAAAATAGCAATTTAGCAGACAAGTTTGCAGGGTAAGGAGTGAGTGGGTGGGGAGGGTCATGTGTTTCTGTGCAGCCTGGATTAATTGCTTTGGGGGGGGCAGGGGGTGCTCTGGGGGTGAGATTTCTCTGCAGCCCACCAAAATTTTCTCAGGGCCCACTGGTTGGCGACTGCTGGTCTAGAAACTATAAATTAACTATGTCAACAGCTTATAAAGAGAATTTGTATAAGGTGGCACTTACCCCTATTGAGAATTGCCAAGATGTTTAAAGATAAGTTTGCAAAGTGCTGGAAATGTCAGAAGTTACCAGGTTCATACTACCATATGTGGTGGACATGCACAGAAGCTAAAAAGTATTGGACTAGAATACATATGTGGCTGGAGAAAATTATAAAACAACCTATACATTTAAAACCAGAGACATTTTTATTGGGAATTTTGCCTGAGGGTTATAACAAAGAGTTAGCCTACTTGATTATCAGTGTATTAATAGCAGCCAGGATTGTATTTGCACAAAATTGGAAAAATGAGAAAATTCCGATGGATGAGGAAATAATTAAGAAAATAATGGAATGTGCAGAAATGAGTAGATTGACAATGGCAATTAGAGAACAAGAGGAAAAAGATTATTATAAAATTTGGAATTTATTAATAAAAAAAAAAAAGATTCTGGGTTTTCCCAGATGTGCCGGTATACCTACTCTAATAAAAGGAACCCTGACACTAAGTCTATCCATTTCTGCCCAATCTAGTTAGTATCTTCTCTCTTGCATTTTCTTTGTTGTGTTTAACTATAAAGAGGAGTGAAATATGGGCCTCGTGGTTCTCTTTCTCTCCTTTTTTCATAGAGAGATCCCATTTTATCAGGGTTCCTTAATAAACTGCTTTTGAATGATCTTCTGACTCAGTTGCTTATGGGAAGGTAAACTGAGTCAGGACCTAGGGCTAAATTTGGCTTTCAGTACAAAGTTTCAAAAATTAAAATGGGCTGGGCAACAACCTGCCTTCCAACGATTGGGAAGTAATGGAGGAAAGCAAGAGTATAATTGAATCCTGTTATTTTTAATAATAATTCCAACACTGCTATAGAAATGCCATGGCCTCATGGGATTCCCTAAAGAAATACTATATACTATACTATAGATAGTCCTCTACTAATGACCACAATGGAGTCCAGAACTTCTGTTGCTGAGCGAGGTGGTTGTTAAATGAGTCATGCCCAATTTTATGAACTTTTTTCTGCATTTGTTAAGTGAATCACCACAGCCATTAAATGAGTTGCACGATTGTTAATTGAATCTAGCTTCCCCCATTGTCATTGTCAGAAGCTGGCTAGGAAAGTCGCTAATGGCAATCAGGTATATTTGCAGGATATTGCAACCGTCATAAATACATGCCAGTTGCCAAGCCTCTAAATTTTGATGATGTGACCATGGGTACCCTGCAATGGTCACAAGTGCGAGGACTTTGTAAGTCACTTTTTTCAATGCTGATGTAATTTCAAATGGTCACAGTATGAATTTACTGTAAGTTGAAAACTACCTGTAATGACAAGAAACTAACTTCATGGAGTCCTCAACTTACAACCATTCCTTTAGTGACCATTCAAAGTTACAATGGCCCTGAAATGTGATTTATGACTGGATTTCACAGATGCAACCACTGCAGCATCCCCATGGTAACGCGATCAAAATTCAGGTCACATGATCACCATTGGAAACCTTCCCAGCTGCCTCCCAAACATCAAAGTCAGTGGGAGGAGCCGGATTTGCTTAACAACCACATGATTCACTTAACAACTGCAATGATTTGCTGAATAACAGTGGCAAAAAAAAGTTCGTAAAACGGGATGCAAGTCATGTAATGACTACCTTGCTTAGCAATGGAAATTTTGGGCTCAGTTGTGGTCGTATGTCGAGGACTATCTGTCCACAACCCTGTAAGGCAGTCCTCAACTTACCATAGTTCATTTAGTGACTGTTCATATGTTACAATGGCACTGAAAAAAGTGACTTAAGGATGTTTTTCACACTTACGACTGTTGCACCATTCCCATGGTCATGTGATCCAAATTCAGGGCTTGGGAATTGACTCACATTTATGACCGTGGTTGCATCCTTTTGCGACCTGACAAGCAAAGCCAATGGGAAAACCAGATTCACTTAACAACCATGTTACTAATTTAACAACTGCAGTGATTCACTCAACACCTGTGGCAAGAAAGTCCGAAAAATGGAACAAAGTTCACTTCACAAATGTCTCACTTAACAACAGAAATTTGGGGCTGGGTGTAAGTTGAGGACTACCTGTATTGCTTTTTTAAAATAAAAAAAAATAATCTCCAATCTATAGCCTTGGTTTCCAGTTACTTACCACATTAGGCATACAGTATGTGCCTTCATAAGCACTAAATAAAATAATCTCCCTGGGTGGGGCTGGAAAAAATGCAATACTCTCCTTCCTCCACCCGCCCACCCCATGCTTCCACCCTCTTTCTTCCACCCCACAGATTAATTCCCAGCCTATCTGTTCTGTTCCAAAATGGGACGGGGATTTCAACACTAGCCAGCAGCTTTCCAACCCCTAAAATGTAGATGCAAAAATTGTACTTCGTGTCCGACTCACCGGAAACCTTGCAAGCAAGCCAAGCTAGGGGAGTGCTGGCAATGTGTCTGCTTGGTGGGGCTGAGAAGGGTAGAAGAACGAACTCAAGACAGCTGCTTCCATAGCAGACAGTTGGGGGATGTCAGCTGTCGGGGGTAGGGGGTGGGGGAGAGATATTTTTGGGCCTGCCACGGGGGTGGTGAAACTCAGGATGAGTGTCTGAAGACTGGGTCAAGAAATAGAAGAAGGGAGGCAAAGATTAAGCAGGATGCAGGGAAGGGAAGCTGAGGTTACTGGTCAGCAACTGGCGGCCCTTCAAATGAAAACTGGCCCGTGTATAAATTCTATACGACCATTCACTTTGGTGTATTGATTAAATCAGAGAAGTAATACTGTGGTGCAGGGGTGACAAACTCAAGGCCTGGGGCCCAGATCCGGCCCTCAGGGTGCTCAGATCTCACCCGAGGGGCCACCCTGGAAACAGTAAAGGACTGGCCTGCGGTGCTTCTGCCAGAGAAAACAGAGCTTGGGGCTCCGCATGCGGGCCTCCCGAGCTCCATTTTCATTGGCAAAAGGTTGCAGGAGGCCTTCGCAGCTGAAAACGGAGTTCAGGAGCCAATGGTGGGGTTCAATTTTTTACTACTGGTTCTGTGGGCGTGGCTTGGTGAGCATTGCAGGGGAAGGATACTGTAAAATCTCCAGTCAGAGGCAGTATTTGCCGGTTCTCCGAACTACTCAAAATTTCCACTACCGGTTCTCCAGAACTGGTGAGAACCTACTGAATACCACCTCTGTCAGGAGCCCATTTTTGATAGCAGAGTGCTTGGGCCACCACAGGTGCCTCTGACACGAGTGATGTCGAGCTGGCCATGCCCACCCTGGCCACATTCATTCCACCTCCTGAGGTCAAATACAACCCTGATGTGTCCCTCAATGAAATCAAGTTTGACAGCCCGGATCTATGATATGCCATACGCTAAATAAAAAAATGTTAAGGGTAGGAATGGTAGCTGGTGGCTTCTGGAAGCCCCTTCTCATCCTTTATTTCCAAACCACCGCTGACCCACAGGAGGGGACAGAGAATGATGGTTAAGTGGTTAAGGCACCAAGCTAAAAAGCAAGTGACTGTGAGTTCAAGTCCTGACTTAGCCATGAAAACCAGCTGAGTGACTCTTGCCCAGTCATTCTCCCTCAGCCCAACCCACCTCACAGGGATGTTGTTGTAGGAAAATAGGAGGAAGAAAGCCTGTTGAATATATTTGCTGCCTTGAGCTATTAGTAAAAATAATAAAAGTCAGAATATCAATAAATAGCCATTTAAAAAGTTAACTACACTTCCATGCCTTCTCTTTCTTTTGGGGAAAAAAATATATGCAGGTAATTCTTGACTTATGACCACAACTGACCCTCAGATTTCTGTTGCTAAGCAAGATAAGTTGTTCAATGAATTTTGTCTAATTTTAGGACCTTTCTTGCCACAGTTGTGAATCACTGCAGTTGTTAAGTTAGTAACATGGTTAATCTGGCTTCCCCATTGACTTTGCTTGTCAGAAGGTCGCAAAAGGTGATCACATGACCCCTGGACACTGCAACCATCATAAATATGAGCCAGCTGCCAATCAAACATAACCACAGGGAGTCTGCAGTCGTAAAGATGAAAAACAGTCATAAGTCACTTTCTTTCAGTGCTGTTGTAACTTTTAACAGTCACTAAAAAATGGATTGTATCCAGTGGTGGGATTCAACCAGTTTGCACCACTTTGGCCGAATCAGTTGTTAAATTGCTGTCTGGCTCCGCCCCTCCCCTCCCCTCCCCAGAGTCCCCACACACCCTGTGTGGCTCCCAGGAAGCTTCAGGGAGGCCTACTAGGCCCAAAACAGAGCACGGCACCCATGGCCCTTTTTAGCTCCCAGGAGGCTGCAGAGAGGCCTACTAGGCCCAAAATGGGGTTTGGGGGGGCCTGTTTTGCTCCTAGAGGGGTGCAGGATGCCAAGTGCTATCTGTCATACCCCCTGGCCAAGCCCACCATGGCCATGCCCGTCCAGCTGGTCATTAGGGCAGAGAATTGGTTGTTAAATTATTTGAATCCCACCACTGATTGTATCGACCAAATTTTGGTGCATTGGGGCTACCAAATCAGCAACATGATTTTAGGCCTAGAGGTTGCCCCTTCCTCCAAGGTCCCCAGCAACCATTTCTTCCCATTCAGACATGCCGAGGGAAAACGAGAATGCAAACCTGATAGAAGGAAACGCTTTCTTCTCCCGACCTCTGGAGAACCCAGTCTCTCACCATACCTCCATTCTGGAGAAGGAACAATAATAACTCAAAAAACCTGCAAAGGCATTCAGGAAAAGAGGCCAGAGGATTTGGTCTTTTGGGACACTTAATGTGGGCCGGTAGACCCTGTCTAAGGCCAGAACAGGAAAGAGAAGATAGGACGATCCCCTGCCTATTGCGGGGCGTCATTAGCTTTATTTATCTGTCAGGATCTGCTCCAAGGAGTAACAGGGTTGGAAACAGGAGCATCGGCAAAGTATTGAGGTTGCTATGGTGACCTCCCCATCCACCCGGCCACCCACCCGAGTGGTACCTTGAGATTTCCAAATGAGGAATGACTTCCTTAACAGCTGTGTGGGGGTGGGGTGGTTTAACAAAGCCAAGAAAGCTCTTTTCCCATCCAACCTGAAATCTCTGCAACAGGAACCGTCTGGCCGAATTTCTGCCTGTCATTTCTAATGTGTGTGTGTGAGAAAAACCCAGCATATTATTCTGCAGGGTTTGTTTTTTACACCAAGTTGCTCAGCCTACTACACCAAGGCCTTGGAAGCTGCAGAATTCGCAGCCAAATCCATATGGGGAACCGATGACAGCGAAAGACAGACTCAGATTCCTAGATTTTTCCATTTAAAAAAAAAATTGCACAGAGGAGCTATGCTCTGGTGCAGGGGTGTCAAACTCAAGGCCCGTGAGCCGCATCTGGCCTGCAAGTTGCTTAGATCTGGCCCATGGGGCCAACCTGAAAACAGCAAACAACCGGCCTGCGGCCCTCCTGAGCTCCGTTTTCACCGGCAGAGGGTTGCAGGAAGCTGTCACAGCTGAAAATGGAACTGGGAGCCCATTTTCGCTTGCAGAGCGCTCGGGCCACTACAGGCGCCCCCCTGACACGAGTGACGTTGACCTGGCCATGCCCCCTGTTGCTGCTCCCCCCTCAGGTCAAACACAACCCTGATGTAGCAGCCCTCAATGAAATTGAGTTTGACACCCCTGCTCTGGTGCAGTTGGCAAAGCTGCTTGGAGCAGTTTTGAAAGTGTGTAGAAATTCAGTTTTTTAAAGGCAGTGATTTATAGCAATAAATATTTTTTTTATTACAGAGCCAGTTTGGTCTAATAGTGCTTAAGGCAGCAAGCTATCAAAGCAGGAGACTATGAGTTCAAGTCCTGCCTTAGCCATGAAAGCCGGTTGGTGATTTTGGGTCTCTCTCTCTCTCTCCTCCCTCCCTCCCTCTCTCTCTCTCTGTTTTGTTTGACTGTTAACTCTCTGCCCCTTGTTGGCTTTGATATTTAACATTCCAGCTTGAAAAAACAGTCCACTGGGATGTGAATAGCAGGTTGTCCTATTTTTTCCTGGTCTTTAATGTATACATTATAAACTGCTAGGTTTATAATTAAGGCAGTAGAACTAAGAACCCATTAAATATATATATAGATCAGGTTATCCTTCAAAGGTGATGTCTTTATCTGATTGCTGGTTCTTGTATTTACCACATACAGGATGAATTTAATTTTTGCATTTTCATTTATCTATTTTACCCTGGAATTATTAGATCCTGTATTTTATTTTTTCATACGGTCTCAGACTAACCAATCCATAAACTACTAATAATAAATGCTAAGAACCCTTCCAAGTATATAGTTTATGCCTTGCTGGCTGAGGAAATTGAAAGTTGCTGAGTTGGAAAAACCCTGTCCTAGATTCTGCAACCTGGAAAAATCCTATAATAAGTGGCTTGAAGAGCATTTAATTAATTTATTATTTTAAACAGATACTTAACATGTTCCCAGCGAAGCAGCTAGGGTTTTATTAAATGTAATTTCCACTGACCTTTTCATTAAACAGGTGGGAAAGTCAAAATAGGTATCAGAAAATTAAAGAATATTCTAATAACCCTGTAAGGAATGAAGCAATCAAATTACAAAGCTGGTTAAGATTCTTATGCAATTTCTGTAGAGGAATGCCATAAAGGTTTACACACTCTCCCTTTTAAGCTCTTTCCTCTGACTGGAATTTTATTTTTAATAAACTGAAGCTCATAAAAATATGACACAGATCGTTGCCATATTCTTTAGTTGAGGCATACTGATTCCTAAGTGTATGACCTGGGCTGAACATTATTTTATGTTCTTCCTTTATTTAGTTTGGTGTGTCGACATATCCAGCATTCATTATTGCAGTTATTTTTCCTCTTTCTTTTTTGACTGTGTGTGTCTGTGTGTGTGTATTTCCTCGTAACTGAATACTTTTCTCTTATTTTCTTCTTTTCGAGTCTAGCCCAATGGCTTGAGTTTTTACCATATTGCATTGCATTGATATTACTATTTTCCATATAATGTTAATTCTCAACTTACAACCACAACCGACCAAATTTCCATTATTAAGCAAAGCAAGAGTTTTGCCCCATTTTACAACCTTTCTGGCACAGTTGTTCAATGAATCACTGCAGTTGTTAAGTGAATGTGTGGTCATTAAGCGAATCTAGCTTTCCCCATTGCTTGTTAGAAGCCAGGTAGGAAGGTTACCAAATGGTTATCATACGACCCCAGGACAGTGCAACTGTCATAAATGCATGTCAGTTGTCAAGCCCTTGAATTTTGATCATGTGACCATGGAGATGCTACAGTGGTTGTAAGTGTGACAAATAATCATAAGTCACTTTATTAGTGCTGTTGTAACTTCACTAACAAGGAATGCGGTGGCTCAGTGGCTAAGACGTTGAGATTGTTGATCAGAAAGGTCTGCAGTTCGGCAGTTCAAATCCCTAGCACCGCATAACGGAATGAGCTCCCATTACTTGTCCCAGCTTCTGCCAACCTAGCAGTTTGAAAGCACGTAAAAATGCAAGTAGAAAAATAGGGACCACTTTGGTGGGAAGGTAACAGTGTTCTGTGCGCCTTCGGCGTTTAGTCATGCCGGCCACGTGACCATGGAGATGTCTTCAGACAGCGCTGGCTCTTTGGCTTTGTAATGGAGATGAGCACTGCCCCCTAGAGCCAGAAACGACTAGCACGTATGTGCAAGGGGAACCTTTACCTTTACTAAACGAATGGTTATAAGTTGAGGATTATCTGGGGTGTGTGTGTGTGTGTGTGTGTGTAGTATAGAATAGAATAACAGAGTTGAGAAGTTTCTTAGAGGTCTTCTAATCCAACCCCCTGCTTAGGCCAGAAACCCTGTTCCATTTCAGACAAATCTCTTCTTAAAAACTTCCAGTGTTGGAGCATTTTCAACTTCTGGAGGCAAGTTGTTCCACTGATTAATTGTTCTAACTGTTAGGAATTTTCTCCTTAGTAGTAGGTTGCTTCTCTCCTTGATTAGTTTCCACCCATTGCTTCTTACCCTGCCCTCAGATGCTTTGGAAAATAGTTTGACTCCCTCTTCTTTGTGGCAGCCCATGAGATATCAGAACACTGCTATCATGTCACCCCTAGTCCTTCTTTTCATTAAACTAGATATACCCAATTCCAGCAACTGTTCTTCATATGTTTTAGCCTCCAGTCTTGTAATCATCTTTGTTACTTTTCCCTGCACTCTTTCTAGAGTTCCAACATCTTTTTTATGTCATGGCAACCAAAATTGGTTGTAGCTTTGTATATGTACATATGTATGTTAATTTCTGCTTTGCTTTGCTGGTTACCTTTGTACATTTTTTGTTAAGGTAGCTTTCCTGTATTTTAAGACAGATCAATACAAAAATGTGTTGAAGAAATAAGTGTATAGAAAAAAATAATTTTTTGATGTTTCACAATTAAACACATACCAGATTTCCTTTGGAGAGACATATCAAACCTTAGAAAATAAATGCCAAATTTTTACATTTTAAGGATCAAATATTATAGACATCTGTCTTTATGGAACTGGAGGCAGGAACTGGAGTTAAGCATTTTGCCGAACCTGGATTGTTTAGACTCAGCTTCTCAACTGAACAACTGTGATGTATAGTTGATTTATGGATTAGGACAATCTGTGAGCCCAGCCAATTCAACAAGCCATGATGACAGCAAACTTTGTATGTTTTAACATACAAAGTCCTTCATGACATGGGTCCTCAATATCTAAGGGAGCGACTCCTGCCGACATCGAATGCCGGCCGCCCTGTGCGAGCGCACAGGCAAGGACTCCTTGGGGTCCCGTCTGCCAGCCAATGCCGACTGGCGGTCCCTCGACGACGAGCCTACTCTGTCGCGGTCCCTGACCTCTGGAACCAACTGCCCCAGGGCTCCATTTGGCCCCTGACCTCCGCACCTTCCGCCATGATCTGAAGACCTGGTTGTTTGACCAAACCGGGCTGTGACCCTTTCTGGGCAGGGTGGTTTTTATTTTTTATTTTTATTTTTTCTATTTTATATTTAAACTGTTCTTTTGGGCTTGTTTGGTTTAATCCTCTTTTAATTCTTTATTACTGTTATCTACTGTTGTTGTTTTAATTGTGAGCCTGAGTCTTGGAGATGGGCTGCATACAAGTCCCAAAAATAAATAAATAAATAAATAAAGTTGTGAACAGGTCCATCTGCTATGTAAGAAGATAATTTCCTGACGAACTCTAAACTCAGCTATTCTACAGAAACAACGTGGATGAAAATGTTCCTCACCCCATAAAGAAGTTTATTGGAATTACTTTCTTTTAGGATCTTTGAGATCCTTCCTTCTTATTCCACAGAAAACTTCACATTTCATCTCTACTTTAGTCTGGGTTGATATACTGGTAGTCTTCGATTTACTACAGTTTGTTTAGTGACCATTCAAAGTTACCACAGCACTGAAAAAAGTAATAACTATATTTCACACATTTGACTTGCAGTATCCACATGATCAAAATTCAAGACACTTTGGCAACTGACTCATATTTATGACAGTTGCAGTGTCCTCGGGTCATGGGATTGACTTTTGCAACTTTCCCAAGCAAAGCCAACAAGAAAGCCAGATTCTTGGTGGTGCAGACTATTAAATGCCTAGCACTTAGTTCCAACTGCCTGCAATTAGTGCAAGCTCGAATCCCACCAGGCTCATGGTTGACTCAGCCTTCCATCCTCTCGGGGTAGGTAAATTGAGGACCCAAGATTGTTGGGGGCAATAAACTGACTTTGTAAAAATGCCGCTTGGGGGGGCCAAAAAGCCCTAGTAATAAGCAGGCATATACAGTGGAATGAAGGCTATTGCTGAGCGCATTGGGTTGTGCTCCAAAAAATTGTAAGCCACCCTGAGTCTCTGGAGAAGGGCGGCATATAAATATGAATTTTTAAAAAAAGATTCATTTAACAACCGTGTCGCATCTGCCAAGAGTCTGAACTTTGATCACATGATGTAGAGATGTTGCAATGGTTGTAAATGTGAAAATTTCTTTTTTTGCTTTAATGACACTAAGAGGCCTCAAAAATTTATTGAAGTAACCATGGGGCAGAAATGATAAATCATTAATAATAAATCAGTAATAATAAATGAATGCAGGTAATTCTTGGCTTCGGCCACAATTGAGCCCAATTACTAAGTAAGACCATTTGTTAAGTGAGTTTTGCCCATTTCACCATCTATCTTGCCACAGTTGTGGCAACTGAATCACTGCAATTGTTAAGTCATTAAGTGAATCTGACTTCCCCATTGAATTTGCTTGTCAGAAGTTTGCATGACCTTGGGACATGCAACTGTAATTAATGTGAGCCACTTGCCAAGCCTCAATTATTTTTTTTAATAATTTGTATTGTACTTTTCCACTATTACAAATCTCTTGTACATTCTTTACAACACTGTGACATCGACAAATTCACATTTATCTACATACATATATACTTTTAATTCTTATTTCTATTGTCTAACTAGCTATACCACTTACCCCAGACCATATAATATTGCGATTCTTCTCTATCTTGCAGTTCTAAAGTGAGTTTAACCATCTCTGCACAGTCCAACACTTTCTTTATTACCATACCATTGGAAGGGGTACTGTCCAATTTCCAATTTTGTGCAAAGGCAATTCTTTCCACTATATGCACTATAATATATATATATATATATATATATATATATATATATATATATATATTTACTGAATTCTCCTCTAATTATTCCTAATAAAAACATTTCGGGTTTAAGTACAATTTGAAGACTTACAATTTCCTGTAACCAATTTCTTATTTTTACCCAGTATTTCCTTGCTTCGGGGCACAACCACCACATATGAAAAAAGTACCATGTTTTTGTTTGCACTTCCAGCATTCTGGACTCATATTTGGATATATCTTTGCCAATCTTGCCGGTGCTAAATGCCAGTGATAAAACATTTTGTAGAAGTTTTCCTTGCAGGCAGCAGACATTGTTAGTTTATAATTTTTTGTCCACAATTTTTCTCAATCTTCTAATTGAATATTATACCCAAAATTCCTTGCCCAGGCTATCATAGTTTCTTTAACTATTTCTTCTTCCCTATCGAATCTTAACCAATAATTGTACATTTCCGTTATAAATTTCTCTTCTGATCCTAATAGAATTTTGTCTAATTGTTGTTGTTCCCTATCAATGCCAGGCAAGTCTCAATTTTGATCATATGACCATGGGGAGGCTGGAATGGTCATATGTGTAAAAATTATTATAAGTCACCTTTTCAGTGCTGTTGTAACTTCAAACAGTCACTAAATGAACTGTTGTAAGTCAAGGACTACCTGTATACAGTACTAGAATCCAAGCAAAGCCACAGAAATTAGGAAATAAAATGTAAACAAAGGCATCCGTTACCTGAAGCAAGTCTTTGGGGTACTTTCTTGGGATTTTTATTCCTTTTTCTCTCAATCAAACACTCGAAAAATAAAAGTCAGGGCGGTGATGATTTAGCTTCCTTAACAAACAGGAGTGGGAGTCTAACCCCATGCAAGCTACAGCCCCTTCAGGAATTCTCAGCCCTCAATCCCTTTCTGATAAAGACAGGAAATGCGTCTTTCCTGAACCAGGAAACAGCAATGTTTAATTTAGAATACTCTCCCACTGTCAGAGAAAAGCAAAAAAAATAAAATAAAAAATAAAGCAAAAGAGACCGGAAATAAAAACAAATCAGGAATCATAACCCAAAGTAAATTTTCCTAGCTCCTGTGTGTGCATGAGTGCCTGCACACTCACAGGCATGATTCTGGACCAGGAGAAAAAAAAAACCCAGGATAAAATAAAGACTTTACACACTAAGCAATGGGGGGCTAGGAAACAGCAAACATAGCAGTATATTTGTATATATTTAAATATTGATAGATAAATCTGTCTATCTATCATCCTCTCTTTTAATGATCCCATAATCCCTTGTGGGGTGGAGTCTGGGCATCTGAATGGAGCTGATTGTTTACTGGCCAGATGCCCTTCCTGTTGCCAATGTGGAGTTTTGTTCAGCAGATATATTCTCAGTGTGCCCAGAGAGAGAAATATCTACCTCTACCTACGATCGAACTCATAGCCTCCTGATTGTGAAGTGAGAGCTCCACCATTTGTCTGCCTGCCTGTCTGTCTATTTCTATCTATCTGTCTAGCTGTCTATTTATCTGTCTGTCTATCTATCATCTATCTATCTATCTATCATCTATCTATCTCTATAATCTCTCTACAGATAGATATATTTATATTATTATTACCTTTATTGTCAGAGTACAACATGTGTATAATGAGATTGGCTGAGCCTCCCTTCGTGCACACCACCCACCCACAACTCACAGTGAGGACAGGTCCCTAACCCAGACCCAATCTTATTACCCTATGTGACCTTGTTGCACAACACGCCGGTCCCGCAAGACTGTCATACTATGTCGACATGAAGTTACTTTCCGTTCAGAAGTCTGACAGCCCACGGGTAGAAACTGTTCTTCAGCCTGTTGGCTGTGCTTCTATATCTCCTACCCGATAGTAGGAGGGTGAAGAGGTGCTGACTGGGATGTGAGTCATCCCTGAGAATTTTCCTCACTCTTCTCAGGCAGCGAGCCCTAGCGTTGTCATCTAGTGGTATCAGGGGACAGACCACAATGTTTTGTGCTGTGCTCACCATCTTCTGTAATGTCTTTCTATCCACAGCTGTCAAGCCAGCATACCACACTGTAATGCAATATGTGAGGATGCTTTCTATATATCTATAACTACATCTGCCTGTCTATCTATTTGTCTGTCTGTCTGTCTGTCTGTCTGTCTGTCTATCTATCTCTATCTATCTATCTATCTATCTATCTCTCGATAGATAGATGTAGATATAGATATATAGATATAGATACAGAGAGAGAGAGAGAGAGTCAGACAGAGAGACAGACAGAGACACAGAGACAGAGACAGAGGATAGATAGACAGACAGACAAACAGCTTTATAGCAGTATATTTAATCAAGGAGAGAACTAACCTAGAACTAAGAAGAAATTTCCTCCAGAACAATTACTCACTGGAACGACTTGCCTCCAGAAGTTGTGAATGCTCCAACACTGGAAGTTTTTCAGAAAAGCTTGAACAACCATTTGTCTGAAGTGGTGTAGGGTTTCCTGCCTAAGCAGGGGGTTGGACTAGGAGACCTCCAAGGTCCTTTCCAACTCTATTATTCTATATTCTACATTTGCTGCAAGGAAAATCAAAAGCTTGTTTCCATTTCTTTTTACTCTTTCTGCATTTTGCCTTTTTTTTTCTTCTCTCTTTTCTGCTTTGACTTGCTCTTAAGTTAGTGTTAGTTTTCCTATTCTTTGTAAAACTTTCCATTAAAATGTATCAAAAACACCATTATGCATAGGTAGTCCTCGACTTTACGACCATAATTATGCCTAGCATTTCGGTTGATAAGCAAGACTCTTATTAAGTGAGTTTTTCCCCATTTTACGACCTTTCTTGCCATGGTTGTTAAGTGAAACACTGCAGCTCTTAAGTTAATAACAGAGTTGTTAAGTTACCTGCAAACAGTTGTAAATGCAAGGAGTGGCCACAATGATAACTTTCTTAGGGTTTTTATAACTGTGAAAGGTCGCTAAACAGAGTGGTCAGTAAGTGAGGACTACGTGTTCTCTGGCCTGACAACAAAGCAGGGGACTTAAGAAATCATTTTTTATTTCTCCTTGGAAAGCAATCAGAGCCAATTATCCAAACAAACTGATATCCAAAGAAAAACACCAGCCCAGCAGAACTACAGGAAATGGGAGGAAGAGAGGCATCAGATTAGGAATGGATTCATTTTCCAGACTTACTTACTCCAGGTTTATGTACTGTATACACAAAAGAACAGATGCACCAAATTCTATGTCAAAACAGCAGGAGAAATAAACTTCCAGGACTTCAGTAGAGAATAAGAGTACTAAAGGAGGAAGACATGCTTTATGTAAACAGTTTATTTTACAGTACAGTTATACACCTAAATTAGATTCTGTATTTGTATTTATTTATTTATTCTGATATGTTATTGTTAGATTTGCATGAAGAGTCAGACGCAGAGTGCTTCAGTGAAGAGTTTATTAGTAACTACAGCTCATAACAACCCAATTTGGCTGGTGGTGCTGCTACTTATAGCCAGCAGCCGCGGTGCGCAGCCAATCAGAGTGCAGGGTTTCCCTTTTTAAACAATCATTTCTGACATTTTACAGAACAGTTCAAACTTAACCAATGACATTCAAACTGCATACCAACACCCTCCCCACTAGGTTCAGTCATACTCAAACCCCAACCTATCTGTTATGTATGTGGTTTGAATGTCATTAATTTAGTTAATTGTTCTTGTAAATAATCAAATAAGATGGTTTAAAAGTGTGGAAACCCTGCACTCTGATTCTTTAACAGCTTCGACTGCTGGCTATAAGCCTGGCACTTCCAACCAAGTTAGTCGATGCTGTAGTCACCAATACATTCTTCACTGAAGCTCTGCGTCTGACTCTTCATCTAAACTTCTTTACTAGCGGCGAGGATGGGATTCCCTGAAGAAGAGCGAAGTGGAAGACAAGCAGAAGAGTGAGATGGCTGCTGAACACCCCCAGCCCGTTTGATCCGGCGGCAGAAGACTGGGAATGTATGCGGATCGCTTAAATGTATTTGGAAGGAAATGACCTCGGCGACATCTCTGAGAAAGCGGAAGAGAGGCGGTCTTCCTTACGCACTGCAGTCGGCAGTCTTCAAGATGGCAAAGGCAGTGGCGGGAGCTGCAAGCGTGAAGGTAATGGAATGGCCTGATTTAGAAAAGCTTTTAAGAGCCCATTCGCCCCACAAGTATCCGTGCCTCATTAAGAACCGGTTTACGTCGGGATCAAGGGGAAGCGAAAGCGTTAGCGACTTCGTGGCAAGCAAGAGACATTGGGGGTGCATCGAGTTTAACAGTTTGGAAGGCATGCAGCGTGATCGGTTTGTTCTAGGCCTCAAAGACAAAGGTGCTTCAGAGCAAATTATGATTAAAACCTAAGATCCGTTAAAAGGCCATAGAAGAGGCCTCCTCAGCAGAAACCACTAAGTCCTCAGCGGCAGCCATGAAGAAAATTAACAAGGTCTCAAGCCATCCTGATGTGGAAAAGTCCACAACAACTCATTCTTGAGCAGATAGATTCTGAATCAGACTGTAGTGAGGTGGAGAAGGAATTTATAGACTCAGAATGGAGAAGAAAGGAAAGCCCTTGGAAAGAGGCAAGACTTTTATTGCAGAGGAGGTTGTGGGGGGCACCCCGCGCTGAATCTGCAATTTTTGATACCATCTGTCTCCGTTGTGAAAAAGGAGTCACCTAGCAAGAGTCTGCAAATCATCCAGAACTCCACCAAGCAGAAAAAGTTTCCACAAAGATTTCAAGCCTAACAACTTCAGTGAGAAAATGAGGTGCAATACACAGTAGAAAAGGAAGAATGAAACTCATCAAACAGTCACCATTGGTCATTCTTCACTTAAGAAGCAGAAAAGTACATGTGAAGGTACTAATTGAAGGAAGCCTTGCCAAATGGAAGTGGACTCAGGCTCCTATTTATCTATGGTGTCATGGGACACTATTCTGAGCTACTTCAACATTCAGAAGAAGCATTTCAGAACAAGCACTGACTCTTAAAGACTACCAAGGGAACAAGATTCCAGTAGTTGAACAAGAGAATTCATCCTGAAGTTCAAAGGCCACACGGTTGCCCCTGACCATGGTGGACAGGACTGCCCAAGCTTGCTGGGACTTGAGTGGTTCAATCCACTGGGCATCGAGGTGACTGGCATCAATCCGTGAGCAACACTGATGGGAGGAGGCCCTGAAGTCTGAGTTTCAGAGAGGTCTTCCAGCGATGGATTGGGCATGTATATGGGACCCCTATCACTTTCAACCTAGATTCCAAGGTCCCCCAGGTAAACTAAAAGCCCAGAAGGGTCCCATTTGCCTTAAA
>CM019155.1:140178778-140264402 GCA_009733165.1 Naja naja
CATCTATCATATATCTACCTACCTACCTATCTCTATCTCTCTATCTCTATCTTCTATCAACCTATCTATCTCTATCTCTCTATCCATCAATCCATCCATCCATCTATTTATCATCTATCAACCTATCTCTATCTCTATCCATCCATCCATCCATCCATCCATCCATCCATCCATCCATCTCTCTATCATCTATCGATCATCTACCTACCTACCTACCATCTATCTATCTATCTATCTATCTATCTTTCTATATTTCTATATCTCTATCATCTATCTGTCTATCTAATCTAGCTAGCTATCAGTGGCCATTTGAAATTACAACAGCACTGCAAAAAGTGACGACTGTCACTTTTCACACGATTGTTCCAGCATCCTCGTGGTCATGTGATCAAAATTCAGACGCTTGGCAAATGACTCATATTTATGACGATTACAGTGTCCTGGGCTCATGTGAACCTCTTTTGAGACCTTCTGATGAGCAAAGAAAACGGGAAGCCAAATTTACTTAACCACTGTTTTACTAACTTAAAACTGCAGAGATTCACTCAGAGATTTATGGGCAAGAAAGGCTGTAAAATGGTGCAAAACTTGCTTCCCAACAAAAACATTGGGCACAACTGTGGTTGTAAATCAAGGATTAGCTGTATTACTTTGCTACTTGCCACATTGCTGTTCTTAGTACTCGGGAGTGACTCTCCAGTGAAAGTGGACATCCCAAGCAAGGCTGTGAATTGCCTCCAGAGATTTCCATTTTATGCCCCCCCCCTTTAAAACAGCAAATTCAAGAAACTGAATCTTTTGCCTGCGGCTTGTGCAAATCTACCAGTCACACCCACACACCCATACAAACATCTACTTACAATCGCCTTCACTTAGGTACCACTTGAAATAAAAATGTCCCACCACACCTACAAAGTAGATTTCAATACACTTCCTCTTTACCAAACGGAATGCATCCAAAGACGGGATTCGACTGTTTGTTTGTTTTATTTTTATTTTATTTAGTTTGTCAAGCATGTATGAGAAAACAAGTATAAGTATGAACATAACATATAAACATATAAGTATATGCACGCCCCCTTACAGACCTCTTAGGAATGGAGTGAGGTCCACAGTAGACAGTTTAAGGTTAAAGTTTTGGGGGTTTGAGGATGTAACAGCAGAGTCAGGTAGTGAGTTCCATGCATTGACCACTCTGTTGCTGAAGTCATGTTTTCTGCAATCGGGTTTGGAGCGGTTTACTTTGAGTTTGTATCTATTGTTTGCCCCTGTGTCATTGCGGTTGAAGCTGAAGTAGTCTTTGACAGGTAGGACATTGCAGCAGACAATTTTGTGTACTAAGTTTAGGTCAGACCGTAATTCTAAATTGCCTAAGTCCAAAATTTCAAGCCTGGTGGTAAGGTATTCTATTGCGAGCTGAGGAGTGGAGGACTCTTCTCATGAAATACCCCTGGACACGCTCAATTGTATTAATGTCCATTATATAGTGTGGATTCCAAGCAGATGAGCTGTATTTGAGAATTCCCCAGTTGTACTTTATTTCACTATCTTCCCCGCCCCAAATGACTAATTCCACTCTCCTCCGGGTTTGCTTCAGGCTTCATCAGGTCCTTCAGTTCTGAAGTTGGCCCAACTTTCCCTTTAATCTCCTTGCAAATCAGGCTGACCTCTCACTCCCTGAGCCGTAGAGGTTTTTCCTTCTTCCCTCCACCCCAGACTGCTTGTCAAGCCACTTCAACAGCGCGTGAAACTCGTCCTTCAGGAAGAGACTTGCAACAGCTTGTCCAGAACCTGTCCCAAACACGTCATCTGGAGTATGTTCACTGAAGTTCCTTGCAAAGGACCATGCATGAGAAGAAGCAAGCTGTAAAGTTGTGAAAGGATGTTTTTCAGATGCAAATGGACTTCAGGAACACCGAGTGTTGGCTGTCCGCTAGACAAGGAACAAATGAATTTTGCAAGGACCTCAGCTTGCTTCATGACTTACCTACCTGTAATAATATCGAGGGCAGTGGCTGCCAAACTTTTGGCACCAGAGACAGGTTCCGTGGAGAAAGGTTTTTCCGTGGACCAGAGGGCCCTGTGCCAATCCATGGATGGCGGGGGGGAGGTTGTTGGGAACTCCTGATCTAAGGGTATGTTTGCCAAGTCAATCACTTTGACTTCAAAGAGGCTTACTTTCAAACAGCAGAAACAGGGTTATAGTCTAAATCTCGACATGTTTGTCTATCAGCAAAAGAAAGTCAGGAAAAAAAACAGTTTCCTTTAGGCCAGGGTGTTTGCTTTTGATAAATATTTCATTTTTAAAAATCATTCTAAAGGGAAGTGTCTTCCTCATGAACTGCAGTAATTTTAATTTCTTTTTTGAATCAACTGCCTGGTTTCCTTCCTTCCTGTTTCATATTTCTAACCCCCTTCCCATTTTCCTCAAAGAGGGACTCTGGATGGTGTACAGTAAAATATCGAAATACAAAAGAGAATATAAGAAAGTAAAATGTTAAAAGTTAAAATTATGAGTTAATTTTTTTAAAAAGGTATAAAAAATTTTAAGGAGGCAATAATCATTAAGCCTGTTAAAAATTGGTTGACAAGCCAAAAAGGCTCTTATGGCACTAACCAACCTCACTATCATGTGCTCCTTTAGGCTCCCCACACAAAGTCACAGAGCCATGGTTTAACCCCTTTTTGGAAGACCAGAAGAGTGGAGGCCTACCTCACCTCTAGGAGAAGAATATTTGCTCCTTACTGACCCCCCCTCCTAATTCTATTTTCTCCAGGTATCTCCAGTGGTGAATGTGGAAGGAAAAGTTTTGGAGTTTCCTTAAGGCAAAACTAATTGAGAGTTGAATTAATAATTACATGCAGACAGACATGCCCAACTTCCCATTATTCCCTTTCAGGTGAAACCATGTTAGTGCTGAAAGAGATTGATAATAGGGAAAAGAGGAAATTAAAAGGAGAAAACAAAATAAATGGATTTAGATAATAATTTAAGAAGCTGAAACCTGCTAGGCTGGGCTAGCAAAATAGACAGTCAGTGTCTCTCAACCTTGGCCACTTTAATTGTTTGAACTTAGTCCCAGAATTCCTCTGCTGGCGGGGAATTCTGGGAGTTGAAGACCCTATAGTTCAAAGTGCCTAAGGTTTATAAATACCACAATACGCCACCATGGATTCAAAGATGTGAGAATTTAGTATCTTTTAATCTCACCTCCTCATAGATTTTGGAAACAGGATTTGCCTTCCTCAGTTTCCAAGCAGAGACTTGCAATGACACAATAATAGATTACCAAGGAGTCAGTCCAGAATGGCCTATGTTGGTCCTTTTTAACTATAAACACACCTCATTAAATCACAATTTATTTAACAAAGTGTTCTCGTGTGAGCCTGTGACCTAACTGAATGTAAAAACTAGAAGATCTGGGTTATAAAAACAGAAATATCCACCAAATGCCAGTAAAAAATTTTTTTAAAAATATTCTTTGCTGACCTCTACTGATAATTTGGATTTTTACAGCCCTGGATTTTTATAGCTTCTCTTAACTGAACAGCTATTTGTACTATATAGAGAATTTCTTTCCAAGATATAATACACTAAAACCAAGTGCATTGTTGGATCTTGGCTTAGTACCGCAAGCAAACTCAGCCCTTCAAGATCCAGTCAACAACCATCATTCAAATAAACCAAATAATCCAACCTAGCAACCAGACCACCAAGATCTTCCCTTCAGTCCAGAATGAGCCGTCTGTGTGGTTTCTTCACAATACTGTTTATTTTCTTTCGGCACAGTGCCTCCTGCTGCACTGACACAACATCACACAACACTCCATCCTAGATAATCCCTGTTCCTCTCTCCCGACTCAAATTCTAGGGAACTGTCCCAAGGCAACCCCTAAAGGAGAAGCAGCTCGGCTGATACCAACTGAAATCTGGATCTCTGCTAGAAAGGTTCAACCAATCAATCCTGTCTTTTCCACAAAAGGGACCTTGGAGGTCCTCTAGTCCAACAGGAATCGCAACAGGATGGAACTGCTTTTTTTTTAAAGGAGTTTATGAAAAAGGTTGCCGAGGAGTAGGGAGTGTTTCCACGAAGCTAAAACCAATTCTTGGCTTCCCTAAATCCTTGCTCACCACTTTCCCTTTTCTTGAGCCAAACCGGGGGTGGGGAAAAAGGCTTCATTGAAATTCAACAGATGGTGCGGCCCTAGGGACCCTCTGCGACTGGCAAAAGGGGCGGGTGGGTGTTGGAAAGGCCTAAATGCCAGGGTGATTAATGGGACCGCATCCGCTTTTATAGCCACCCCCCGAGACTTTTCTAGATGCCACGGCTTCTCTGTTCCACGCGATTCCCTTTCACCCACCCGTGCAAACAACAACCACGCGCGGCTCAGCCTCTCGCCCGGGGCGTTTCTGCGACAGGAATCCCAAGGAAGCCACCGACGATCGCGTTCTCACAACCGGTGTCCAGCCTCCTCGGGGGGCGTCTGAAACCGGCCGGCCGACCGAGCAGGCCTGACCAATCCAGCTGTTTCTGAAACCTGGTTGCCTACGATGCCCAGGGGTAAAGCTTTGGCGTCGGTACCCAAAGCCGGTTCTGGATCCGAAGCCCCGATTCCGCTCCAGCCAGGCACTCTGCACATGCTCGAGGCAAGGCGAGAGCGCCCCGTGCCAACCTCCCCGTCCCCCAATTCCCCACCGATCGGGCCGCCCTTCCTCCGTCCTTCCTCCCGGGAAGCCACGATCCCCAACCCACCTGGACGTCAATCCGGAGCCTCTCCGAGGCTCATTTTCCCGCGACCCAGGAAGCCGCCGGACAGGAGCGCCTTTGGAAATGGAGCAGGTCGGGGAATCTCCGGGAAAGGAGAGGCAGGCGATCCCGGCGGGGTTGGGGTTTTTTGTTTCTTTTTTCACTCGCCGCGGTGACCGCCAAGACCAGCCGTTCTTTGTCCCGCCCGGCTCATGCCGCCAGCCGGCTGCAGATCCCCTCCACCGCCTCCGCCTCCCCAGCGCAGTTGACTCAGAGATCCGCCCCCGTGCACGCGCCCCCGCCCTAATCTGGCCCGGGGCTGGTCCCTGCGGAGGAGGAGGAGGAGGAGGAGGAGGACAGCAGGAAAGGCGCCGGCGAGCGAAGCCTGGCAGAAGCTTCCCCGTGGGCAGCCGCCGGTCGACTAGCGAAGGGTGATTGTCGCTAAGCTGAACCAACAAGCATTTTCAGATAATTGATTAATTGATTATTTGATCATTGATGATGGATTCATTGATGGTTTAATTGATGAGGGATTCGTAGATTGATGCATAGATTATCATCCAGCCAGTGTCCACCCTATGGATATTGTAGTCACTCTCTCCATCTTGTCTCTGTCGCTGTCTCTGTCTCTCCATCTCTTTATCTCTTTCTCTCTCTCTCTCTCTCTGTCTCTGTCTCTGTCCCTGTCTCTCTCTCTTCCTGCAGCAGTAATAACCCAGCTGGATTCTCTGTAACAAAGTGCAGGACCTAATGATGCATTCATAGATGGACGCATAGATTGCCATCCAGCCTGTGTCCACTCTTAGGAACCACATGGATATTGTAGTCTTTCTGTCTTTGTAGCACCAATAACCCAGAGGTGAGGCCTCTGTGACAAAACGCAGGACCGAGCTGGGAAGACAAACAGCTACTGGGATCACAATTGGGAGCAAAATCCCAAGGATGGAAGCTTCCCATTAACCAGAGCTAATGGCTGAGTTTTTCCCCCCTCTTGATTAATGTGGATGTCTGGCTGAGAGAAACCACTCTTGATTGCAAGACACTTTGCGGCTTTAAATCCTAGAAGGAATATGCAGGGCATATGTTGAATATAGATAGTCCTCGACTTACAATTGCAAAAAAAAAAAAACTTACAATTGCAGTTGAGGCTCAAATTTCTGTGGCTAAACAAGATGTTAAGTGAATTTTGTGACCTTTTGTGGCACAGTTGTTAAGTGAATCACTGCAGTTGTTAAGTTAGTAACATGGTTGTTAAGTGAATGTGGCTTCCCCATTGACTTTGCTTGTCAGAATTTCACAAAAGGTGATCACAAGACTTCGGGATACTGCAACCGTCATAAATATGAGTCAGTTGCCAACACTGTCTGAATTTTGATCATGTGACCCTGTTGCAACAATCATAAGTGTGGAAAAGAGTTATAAATCCCTTTTGAATGGTCACTAAATGAACTGTTGTAAGTCAAGAACTACCTGTACAGTAAAAGAATTAAAATATATTTTTAAAACTGCTCCTTGTTTTTTCTTAAAAACATGCATGACAAGCCCAGGCCTCCATGTTGTGTTTTGCAAATCACTTCACAAAATGCACAAAGCCCATCTTTTAAAATCAGGATGTACCTTCCACTTTTCTCTCCTTTGCCTGTGGCCCCATTCTTAAAACTCTGTTCAGACAAGACATTTAGCTAAAGGCCTACTAGCTGCATTCCCACTATCAAACTGGATTGTTCTAGAAAAAAAATCTGGTTTACCCACTAGATGGCAGTCAAGATTTAGGAGTTTTCTGCATCTCTGCTGCCATCTGCTGGTCTTTGTACCCTTGTGACCCAGATGTTTGAGCTTTAATCAGGGTGCCTCCTAACAAGCCCTTTTCACAGCACCAGGAATCCACATCCCATAATAACCCATTTCCACTTGGCTGTTAGATTTGACTTCTGTGCTTGTTCCATGTTTCTTCTAGCCTTTGATCTTTTCCCGATCGTCTGCAATATGTCCTGTTTTACTACCATGGGCATTTTGCCCACCAGTCTGGTATCCACTGCCAACTCAACACATGGCACCATTGCTGGGCTTGGCACCGCAAAAGCATCTTTCATTACCCTGGAAGCTAGCCATCCTTTCTTGCTTAAATGTGTGCTTTTGGGTGGGTACCAAGGCATGAAATGTTAATCACACACTCCTGTGTGTTGGTCTTTTGTAGGTTGGATCTGAGAGCAGTTTGCAGTTCTTGCCTCCCAGGTACAAAACATTATAGCCCAGACTGGTGCCCTCCAAGGAGAATTTCCCAGTTAAGAATTCTTGGGAAGATCAGGATGATTAATTGTGAACTTAATTCCCGCAGAAGGGGAACTAAGCAGGATAATCAGGAAAAGCTGAAGAAAGAAGATGTTCTGAGAAAAGAGAATATTTAATACTCTCTGAGCTTGGTTTTCTTGCAGAAGTTTCATGACCAAACTAAGTAATATCATCATCAATGCACTGATGATGTTACCTAGTTGGGTAATGAAAGGACTGCAAGAAAACAGCCAAGCTCAGAGAGCACCAAGGACCCTACAGCTAAAATAGTTAGCACCCTAATCAAGTAGTTCCCAAATAAAAGAACTACCAAAGAGAAAAGCACATGCCACCAACATTGGCAAGGCAAACCACTTGTACATATAGAGAAAACAAACCCAACTCCTGTTTAGCACTGATGATATTACCAAGTTGGGTAATGAAATGTCTGCAAGAAAACAACCAAGTTCAGAGAGCACCAAGGAGCTTTCAAAGAAAATGTTGCATGGGAATTGGGGTGGGGGGGAGAGAAACTTGGTTGAAAATACTTGGATTGCAAGAAGAATATATCCCTCAATAAAATATGAAGTTAAATCAGGTTCATTTGCCAAAAAAAGCACTGAGAAAAGCTAAACCTTGAATATTTGGGTGAAAAATTGGAAATCATTGGAGACATCAATCAAAATGAGGCCGACATACTGACTAGATACCATTTCTGATAGCATAAAGAATTCAGACAAGCACTAACTTGACAAACACTCCTGATGAACTGATACCTATGGAGTCATGAATTTGAGAAGCAACCAAACAAATAAACAAGTACAGAAATCTAATTGTACACCAAGGCTGAAGTTTTCTCCTTTTAATCAACACATAATACAGGCCTAGAAACCAAGAGATGATGAATTCTATGTCCCCTTAGATTTGAAAGCTGGCTGGGTGACTTTGGGCCAGCCTTTCTCTCTTGCTCAACTCTTGCTCAAGGGTTGTTGTGGGTAAAAATAGGAGAGTATTAGGTATGTTTACCTCGATGGATGGAAGGAAGGATGATAGCTAGCTAAATAGATTTGCTTAATGATGGCATGCAGAAGCTACTTCTGCAGCCAGCTGCCTACAATATGGCAGTTCAAATCCCATCAGGCTCAAGGTTGACTCAGCCTTCCATTCTTCCGAGGTGGGTAAAATGAGGACCCAAATTGTTGGGGGCAATGTAAAGCACTATAAAGCAGTATATAAGTCTAAGTGCTATTGCTATTGCTATGATGCACTTAACAACTGCAGGGACTCCTTAAAACCGTGGCAAACATGGTCATATGGAAATGCTGGTCCCAATTGTGGTTGTAAGTTGAAGATGACTTTTTAGGGGGATTTTTTTGGAGGGGTGTTGCCTTTAGGAAATACCTAGCCCTGCTGCTATTTTCCTTTAACTCAATTTTTAATTGAATATTTTTTATTATTGTTATTTATTAGACAGGTAATTATGGACTTACAACTGAGGCAAAAAATTGTGTTATTAAGTGAGACCTTTTTAAAGTGAGTTTTGCCCAATTTTATGACCTTTCTTGCCATAGCTGTTAAGTGAATCACTGCAGTTGTTAAATTAACTGGTAAGTGAATCTGGCTTACCCATTGACTTTGCCTGTCAAATGTTCACAACAGATCATCGCACAACCTCTGGGATATTACAACTGTCATAAATATGAGTCAATTGCCAAGCTCTGAATGTCAGTCACATGACCATGGGGATGCCACACTGGTCATGTGAAAAAGTATATTTTTTCAGTGCCATTGTAACTTCGAATGGTCACTAAACGAACTGTTGTAAGACGAGGACTACCTGTAATTTATTTTCTCCTCTTTTTAACTTTTTATGTTTCTAATATTTTATTTGTGCACTCCTGTTCTGACCAAGGTTTATGGAGACACTAACAAACACACGCTAGTCCCCAAACCCTTTTTTTCTTTATTTCAATGGCTGTGAATTTTAGTCATTCACAGCCCGTAATGCAGAGGTGGGTATTCAGCAGGCGCTGACCAGTTCTGAAGAACCGGTAGCGGAAATTTTGAGTAGTTCGGAGAACTGGCAAATACCACCTTTGACTGGAGATTTTACAGTACCCTTCCCCTGCCATGCCCACCAAGCCACACCCACAGAACCGGTAGTAAAAAAAAATTGAATCCCACCACTGCATGTAATGAGTATGAAACAGTTTGTAAATAGTCCCATGGAAGTCTGACAAAGCTCTTCAGGATAAGTCTGATAAGCACGCACCTTTATCTTCCTTGAAAGGCTGCCAACAACTAAATGTCCAATTAGTTATATGGGGTCAAAATGGAACAAATTCAACACAGAGGTTCAGGTTTCAAACCAAGCAGTATGAACAAAGTTGCTTCCTGCAAAGATTCCTGTCCTTTTGCTCCTCCTTTACATTTTAGGGAGGGCCAATCACCTCCAAGCCTTACTCCCGAGTCACCCCTTTTGTCTTAACTGTTCTTGCCTTCTGGCAGCTCTGCGCACATGCGCACTGGGAACAGGTTCCCCTTGTTCCTCTGTCACACTGCTTTCAGATTCTGGAGGCTCCGGAGTCAGCACATAACTCCCAGATGTCCCTGGCCCCATCTCTGTATCAGACACGGGACCCTTGTCTGAGTCCTTCCCAGATTCCCGGACTGGCTCATGTTCCTCCCCATTGTCCAACTGTGCTCCCATCTCTGCAGGCCACAACAACTCCCTCCTTGAAGGAGACAGATGGTTTTTAAAAATTTGAGAAATAAATTTCACTAGAATTTTTTGCACTTGGATGTGTGTGTGTGTTTGTGTGTGTGAAAACACTGCTTATTTATATGAATAAAATATTGTCATAAATATTAAATCAAGAATGCTCAGGGAGAGCCAGCCAGTTAAGTTCTTCTTTGAAAATCTCTGGATGTGAAGACTTTTGAGGAAGCAGTTTTTCTAAGGTGTTCTTCTCAGATAATCACATTTTCCAGTAAAACTGGCAGGGTCAGCTAAGTCTGGCAGTGACGCTGGTGACAAATTGTTACACTTTTTACCTTAACTCTTAACTTTACTGAAGATTAGTATTCACTTTCAAACTTGGAATAAACGAGCTTTAAAGAGTGATATAGGTAGTCCTCAACTTACAACCATAATTAAGCCCATAGTTTTTGTTCATAGGTTGCGACAGTCGTAAAGCAAATCAGCACGAGACCATATCCAATTTTTATGACCCTTTTTTCTGCGGTTGTTAAGTGAATGCTGCGATCATTAAGTGAACTGATTGTTCCCCATGGGACAGTTTTTGCCAAAGTGAATACTGATTTTTGGCAAAAATATTGTAAATTGTTGTATTGTCAGGATGTTGCAGATGGCTGTAAGTGCAAACTAGTTGCTGAGTACTCAAAATGTGGTCACATGACCATAGGACTTCAAATCCAGATCATAAGTCCCATTCTTGGGGTCTGTCGTAACTTTAAATGCTCACTATGTGATCAGTCGTAAGTTGAGGACTATCTGTACCTGGCAGACTCAGGATGAAAATAACATTGCCCTTCACTTTCTTGATATTGCAGTAAAATTAAAAGTAGTTGATACCAACATGCTCAAAATCAGGGGTTAAATTCTCTCTCCCTTCTGTCACATTAAAAAAGGGGTGTCGTATCCAGAGTTCAGCCATGTATGTATGTGTATATAGCAATAGCACTTAGACTTATACACTGCTTCACCGTGCTTTACAGCCATCTCTAAGTGGTTTACAGAGTCAGCATATTGCCCCCAACAATTTTGGGTCCTCATTTTACCTACCTTGGAAGGATGGAGGGTTGAGTCAACCTTGCGCCTGGTGGGATTTGAACTGCCAAATTGCCGGCAGCTGACATTCAGCAGAAGTAGTCTGCAGTATTGCACTCTAACCACTGCACCACCACAGTGCCCTCTCTCTCCCTCTCTCTCCCTCCCTCCCCCTCCCTCTTTCTCTCTCCACACACACATACATATGTATATTTATGTGTGTGTATGCAGATATGTGTATAAAGTGTGCAATAGGTCAGAACACACAGTTGTAGTTGATTAGTTAAAGAGTGCTGAGTCATGTATGAGGTAATCTATACTGCGATTGGTTGCCCTAAGTATAAAGAGGGTATTTCCCTTTTTTCCCGCCTTTTTCTTCGGGGTGTTCGATATACTCATTAATTTACCTCATGATATTCCTGTGTTCTGTGACTATCTTGCATTCTTCCTTTCTACATGATGACAAAGACTGTTGTAAATTTGAATGTTATAGATAGATAGATAGATAGATAGATAGATAGATAGATAGATAGAGATAGAGATCACACACATATAGATTACAAGTTTGTGCTAGTGTGTCTTCCTCTGGACAGCTGCTATGCAATTCCTTGACAATTACACATATACACACACACCTACATACACATGTACACACACTAACACAACATATGTATATATAGTGCTAAGTCTCAAATGGTCCAGCTTAATATATTATTTAATATTATTAATATTAATTACATATTTTATTTTATCATATAAAATTAATATCTAGTAATATCAATAAAATAATAATAATTAATTAAGCTTAATATAGTCAATACATTAATATATTAACTCCAAAAAAAACCCAATGTGATCACAGGACCACATAATACAGGTCAGGGATCTGATGTCCATCAGTTTAAACAAATTCTTTGGGGAATCCCACATGTCCTAAATACAATTTTTGGATAAATCCATCTTCATCTCAAACCTGCAGCTATAATTTTCAATTTTTAATTGTCAACACCATTGCTGTGGCTTTATCAGAAATTCTAGTTCTTTAATCCATGTGTGAAGTATCTCACAAATGTCCACACACACTTGTAGTAAATCTACAGAGAGGTCAGCCCTGGTGCTGAATTCTCTCTTCCCTCTCTGTTTTTCTGCTGCTGAGTAAAATGCAAGTAGTCCTTGACTTACAGCAGTTCATCTAGTGACCGTTTGAAGTTGAAACAGCACTCCAAAAAGTGACTTCTGACCATTTTTTACACTTACAACTGTTTTAGCATCCCTACGGTCATGTGATCAAAAGTCAGACGCTTGGTTCATATTTATGACGGTGGCAGTCTCCCAGGGGGTCGAGCGATCCCCTTTTGCAACCTTCTGACAAGCAAAGTCAATGGGAAAGCCAGTTTCACTTAACAACTGTAGCAATTCCCTTACAACGGTGGAAAGAAAGGCCGTAAAATGGAGTAAAGCTCACTTGTCAATTGTCTTGCTTAGCAACTGGTATTTTGGGCTCAGTTGTGGTCGAAAGTCGAGAACTACTTGTAATATGGATTCTTCCCCCCAATCCCCTCTCTCTGCCTCTTTTTTCCAGCTGAATCAGGAACATCCATCCTCTGGGAATTAATTGCTGGACACGAGCTGCAAGGACTCGGAAGTGGCTAATGATTGGGTTGGCCTCCTTTGTGACAAGCCAATTTTGGTGCCTGTCCAGCTTCTCTGGACCAGATACCATGTTAAAGGCACACGCCCGAGCACATCCTGTAGACTCAACATGGAAGTATTAATGTTAAGTCACTTCTCATTTTTCCCTTTTGCTCTGGGCAAAGTCTTTTCATGCTCAGGCAGTGGCAAAGGCGTGTTTCCAGGTTCCCATGCGTAGATGTCCTACAGGCAATGTTTCCCAAGAGTTTGGATGGAGGCTGTTCTTTTACCTTCTTCAGCTCAGCTCAGCAACCTGCCTGGGCACTTCCTCAAAGGTGAAATGGGAAAGAGAGATGCCCAGAATCTACAGCCACCTGCGGAGAAAAGGAACACCTTCTGGATAGGATGGTAACAGTCTGATGCAGGAAGTTGGGGCAGGGAGATCAGGAAGCCAAGATAACATTGTTTTTATCATGCCAGTGTGAATCCTTTTCTCTTCACTGAACGAGGACATGCCTTTCCCAACCCATCCAGTAGAGGGAGTCCTCAACCTACGATCACAATTGAGCCCAAAATTTCATGGCTAAGCGAGGCAGCTTTTAAGCATGCCTCATTTTATGACCTTTTTTTGACATAGATTCACTGCAGTTATTAAATGAACGATACAGTCATTAAACATCTATGGCTTCCCACATTGAGTTGCTTGTCAAAGGTCACAAATGGTGATCACATGACCCCAGGACACTGCATCTGTCATAAATACGAGCTGGTTGCCAAGTGGCTGAATTTTGATCACGTGACCACGAGGGTGTTGTGACCGTCATAAGTGTGAAAATTAATCATAAGACACTTGTTTTCAGTGCCATTGTAACTTCAAACGGTCAATAAACAAATGATTGTAAGTCAAAGACCAGCTGTAATTTATTCATTCTCTGAAGAGTGAGTTAATGTTCTACAATTGCTAAGCATACAGGTAGTCTTTGACTTATGACCATCATTTAGCCTGCAATTTCAGTCATAACTCATGACATTTGTAAAGCAGGTCACCATAATTTAATTTCCCCTTTGTTATACTTAACTGATATATGATATTTCTAAATATTTTCACTTTTGTGTGTGTATTTCTGACTTCACTTCAATCAATTTATCTTTCCCCTTCAAAACCATACTTTAAATATAATGCCTTATTGTGTAATATAAACTATATATAGAAACCATTCTCACTTACAATGGGTTCACCTTCTCTGGTGAACATATTCTGTTCATTTTGCTATTGTTGAATATTCTCCAAGTTTAAGTTCCGATATTGTCAATAGTGTATCTTTTTCCAGTGTTGGAAGGCTTTTTGAACATTTTTTGCTGCTTATTTGAGAAATTATGCCCTTTCTTAGTAGAAATTATATTTACCCTATCTTGTGCTATTCAGGTGGAGTCTCTAACCGTCTAAAGAGGCTTTTGTGAGGGATGGGTTCAGAAAAAATGCAGGCAGAAATAGATGTAGAAAAACATCCTACCCTAATTTATCAAAAGTTATGTCCAAGCTCACTCAATAATTTCCTCTGAGTGTTTATATGTCTAGACGAGGATTGCAACCTAAAATAATTAAAACGCCCAAGGACCAAACTATGCTAGTAATAAAGCCAAAATTTTATTTTGGATAATAAACAACTTGGTAAATAAATATAAGTAGACATCAGTAGGTTTCTAGCCATGAGGGTGAACAATAATTTATTAAATAATTTAACAATATAAAATAAAAAAGTTGACACATAGCTCTCTACAGCTTTTACTTGCTCTAAGAATTGGGATAAGGAAATCTTTATGGCTTCTTACCATAAAGCAAAACTTACCCCACTATAAAGCAAAGCATACCCCAGCAAAACTAGGCTATGTTTCAAGTAATTTAATTTAATTTCCTTTTAAAAGTCACTCTCTCTTCCTCCTCTCCTGATGAAATGAACATAAGGCTTAGTCACCCAGAAGCTAAATTTCCCAATTTGAAAGTTGCAGCTGGGCTTTTTTGAGGTATGCCGTGAGAATTCAAGAATGGGAACAGCCCCAGTTTAAGTCAACCGTATCATCACAAATAGGCAACTTTAGAAGGTATCTCCCTATAATCTTCTCAGGCTTAGTTTTCCACTGGAATTCCAGCACGTGACATTTGAAGGCAAACAGAGATTGTATTTAGGGTTGTTAGATGGGGAATCAAGGTTGAGTGACTTACCCAACTTTGCACAAGACCTTAGCCTCTATTTTTCAAACAGCTGCTTTCTTCGGTGAGCAAAAGGAAGACCATCTTCCTTCCATCTATTGCTTTCGCAACCTTCATCGTACAACACAGATGCTCAGAGAAGAGTCAGTGGTCCAACTCTACATGACAGAAGAATGAACTGCCCATCTACCATGGCTTCAGTATTTCATTCAATACTTCATTCATTCACTCCATATTCCATTCATTCAGATTAGGGGTCTGGCTCAAACGTATGTTTTGAAGGACTCTTTCCTCGGGCAGTCGCCAACTTCTTGAGGCCAATGGTTTGGCTTCTTGGCCATCTTCCGGACACGCCGTGCTTTCCTTCGTGTGGGCTTCTTCTCTTTGACATCCCCATTCTGGAATAAAGTCTTCTCCCCATCTGAACTCATTTCAGGATGTCTACGGGAATCCTCGGTATGCTGAGATTGCTTCTCCTCTGCCTGACGGCAAATCTGCAGAGCTTCTTCAAGACCAAGATTGTCATGATCAAGCAAGTGTTGCCTGACTAGACTGTCTCGGCAGCCCACTATCACCTGGTCCCTCACCATCGACTCCCGTTGATCTCCAAAGTTACAGAAATGGCTCTTGTACTGCAGGTCGGCCATAAAATTTTCAAATGGCTCATGAAGCTCCTGGAAACGAGTATGGAAGAGGAAGCGTTCGTAGGCTTTGCTGTGGTGGGGCCTGCAATGGCCTTCCAAATAATCCAAGACCACCTCTGGATCACCTTCTTTGTTTGGGCTTAGCTGGAAGGACTTGAAAACTTCCAAAGTCTTTGGTCGAGACACTGTCAAGGGTTCCATGGTTTGATTGGCAGGCCATTGGGCCAAATCATCTGCTTTTAAGTAGACAAATTGTCCTTTGCAAACTGGCCAGGCTTCTTCTAAGCTGTTGTCCATCTGAAGATATTCAGCTGGCACTAAGAAGGCTGGAGGATGCTGGAGTGATGCTATGCTTCTGGTGAATCCTTGTTGTTTTGTGTCCTTATATCCCCAGGAAGCTGCTATAGTAAGGAAGCTGTAAACACAATGCCTTCCAAGTTGATGTGGACCTCCTATTTGTACTTCCTTCTGAGTGTAGAGGGATGAATCACCACACACGGGGCAAGTTACAGCCTGTTCCCAAGAAGTCATCACAGTTCCCTCGCTCCAGGGCAGGAGTTGATGAAACTGAAGCATCCATCATGGAAGGAGAAGGAACTTATCAACCAGGCTGTGAGCGTTGACGTAAAGTTGCCTCTCAGGTGCTGAGACATGACTTGGTAGTCATTCCTTTGTCCTCAACCTCTGACTGCCAGCTGGAACAATGGCAAAATTCTCAGAGATGGTCATGCAACTGTAATAATAGTACCAGCAAAATTTTAAAGATTGCACTTCAGGATAAATGATACCAAGGAGCTTGATGATATCTTGGAATAAATACAGGCAGTCGTCAACATACGACCACAATTATTCCATTGCTAAAGGAGACAGTTGTTTTTGGTCCATTTAATAAATGTTGTTTATTTGTTTATTTATTTATTTTATTTGTTTGTCATACATGTACAAGATAACAAGTATAAGTATGAACATAACCATGAACAAAGGAAGTAAATATGAATAAATGGGGACAGTAAGATAAGGATGGTAGGCATGCTGGTGCGCTTATGCATGCCCCCTTTAAGGACCTCTTGTGAGAGGGATCTTGGAGTCTTAGTGGACAACCAGTTGAATATGAGCCAGCGGTGTGCAGCAGCAGCCAAAAAAGCTAATGCAATCCTAAGTTGCATTAACAGAGGGATACAGTCAAGATCAAGTGAGGTACTAATACCACTCTACAAAGTCCTAGTAAGACCACACCTAGAGTACTGCATCCAGTTTTGGTCACCACATTGTAACAAAGATGTTGAGACTCTAGAAAAAGTGCAGAGAAGAGCAACCAGGATGATTAGGGGACTGGAGACTAAAACATATGAAGAAGAGTTACAGGAACTGGGCTTGGCTAGTCAAGTGAAGAGAAGAACCAGGGGAGACATGAAAGCAGTCTTCCAATATTTGAGGGGCTGCCACAGAGAGGAAGGGATCAAGCTATTTTCTAAAGCACCTGTAGGCCAGACAAGGAATAATGGATGGAAACTGAACAAGGAGAGAGATTCAACCTGGAAATAAGGAGAAACTTTCTGTGAGAACAATCAACCAATGGAACATAAGTTGCCCTCAGAAGTTGTGGGAGCGCCATCACTAGAGACCTTCAAGAAGAGATTGGACTACCATTTGTTAGAAATGGTGTAGGAACTCCCGCTTGGGCGGGGAGTTAGACTAGATGACCTATAAGATCCCTTCCAACTCTGATTATCTGTCTGTTATCTGAATGGGATGTGGTCCACGGTAGTCAGTTTGAGGTTGAAGCTGTGAAGGGTTGAGGCTGTCACAATGGAGTCGTTCCAGGTGTTGACCACTCTGTTGCTGAAGTCCAGGGCATTCCAGGCATTGACCGCTCTGTTGCTGAAGTTGTATTTTCTGCAATCGAGTTTAGAGTGATTTACCCTGAGTTTGTATCAGTTGTTTGCCTGTGTATTGTTGTGATTGAGGCTGAAGAAGTCGTTGACAGGTAAGATGTTGTAACAGACAATTTTGTGTACTATGCTTAGATCAGACCGCAGGCGGTGCAGTTCCAGATTGTCCAGGCCAAGAATTTCA
Organism: Naja naja; assembly: GCA_009733165.1. NCBI lineage: Eukaryota > Metazoa > Chordata > Lepidosauria > Squamata > Elapidae > Naja > Naja naja. The sequence goes on from CM019155.1 coordinate 140,196,152, forward strand.
AGCCTGGAGGAATAGGGAATTCTATTGTCAGTGGAGGAGTGTAGTACTTTTCTTGAGAAATACCTCTGAACCCACTCAATTGTGTTAATGTCCAATATACAGCGTGGACTCCAGGCGAACGAGCTGTATTCGAGAATTGGTCTGGTAAAGGTTTTGTATGACCTAGTTAACAATTCAATGTTGCTGGAGAAGAAGCTTCGCAAAATAAGCTTAACAACTCTTAAAGCTTTTTTGGCAATGCTGTTACAGTGAGCTCTGGGGCTTAGATCATTTGTGATGAGTACTCCTAAGTCCTTGACAGAGGATCCCATTTATTAAGTGAATCACTGCAGTTGTTAAGTTAGCAACATGGTTGTTAAGTGAACGTAGCTTCCTTATTGACTTAGCTTGTCAGAAGGTTGCAGAAGGTGATCATGTGACCCTGGGACACTGCAACAGTCATAAATATATGTCAATTGCCACGTGTCTGAATTTAATCCCGTGACCCTGGGGATGCTGAAATGGTTGTCAAGTGAATGAAAAATGGTCATAAGTCACTTTTTTCAGGGCTGTTGTAACTTTGAATGGTCACTAAAGAAACTGTTGTAATTCAAGGACTACCTGTATATATGCTATCTTCATCTGCTCAGCGATGCAAACCACAAGCTGAAATTTAGAGGATAAACATTTTGTCTTCTCTTGCAAAAACAGGATTCACGCTGTCTCAAAGATGCTTTTTTCTTCAAATGGCAACTGGAACTATTTCTGCCTTGAGGAAGACTTTTCGCTTCTCATCCAAAAATCTTCATCAGTTCTGACTGAATGGTGGGAGGGATGGAGGGATTGTATTTCTTTGCAGTCATCTGGTTGTTAGTACTCTCTATGGGAGCTGTTGAGGCCATTTGGGAGGGTTATCTATGTTGGGGTGGGGAACAATGGCCCTTTTATGACTTGTGGACTTCAACTCCCAGAATTCCTGAGCCAGCCATGTTGACTCAGGAATTCTGGGAGTTGAAGTCCACAAGTCATAAAGGGCACATCATTCCCTATCCCTGATATATGCCCTTAATCTCTTCTCTTCTCTCTGGCCTTTTCAATTCTTCTTACATTGGGAAGTGAACAATATGAATGCTGATTGAATGTTATGGCCACCTGATTAGAGACCAGTTCTGTCTAAAGAAATTGACAATCTTCTTTTATGGAAAAGAATAAATCCCAAGCAAAACTGCATGACAAATTTTGTCCCAACACACACATGCATGCACACGCGCACATGCATCCACCCACCCACCCACCCACCCACCCACACAAAGAATGACCTGCCTGGAAGCAGCATCTAATTGAGCTTGATTGATCTCCAACATGTCGAGTAGGGTTATGCCCAGTGGTGGGATTCAGCCAGTTTGCACCACTTTGGGAGAACCAGTTGTTAAATTTCTGAGCAGTTTGGTGAACTGGTTGTTGGAAAAAATCATTAGGGCAGAGAACCGGTTGTTAAATTATTTGAATCCCACCACCACCGGTTACTCCTGGTGAGTCCTTGGAGTTGGAAAATGAATACAAAACATAAAACTCAGACAAAATCAGTGGCAAGCTAGTGTCCTATTGCTGCCAAGAAAAAACAACATGGGAAGCTTCTGTTAGCGTTGTAAGGTAGACTAGGCAGGAAACACAACCAAATGAGCTAATTCCATTTTATTATATAAAGCTACATTAACAGAACCTTGAAAATATGGAAGTACAATTCTCCCACTGTCTCCTTTACAACCCATGAAAATAGAGTCTCTTCTCAAATGCAAAGGTACGGAATAGGTGGCACCTGGTTCAATGCAGTCCTAGGCTGCATTAATAAAGAGAGAAAATCAAGATCTCGTGAAGTGTTGGTACTACTTTATAATGCCTTGCTAGCATCACACTTGGAATCTTGCATCCAGTTTTGGTAGCCATGATATAAAAAGAAATGTTGAAGCTCTAGAAAGAGGGCAGAGAAGAAGACACAAAGATGATTAGGGACTGGAGACTAAAATATATGAAGAATATTTTATGAATATTTAGTTGCAGGAATTGGGCATGCTTAGTCGAAAAGGACTAGGGATAACAGGATAGCAGTGTTCCAATATTTGAGGGGCTCCCACAAAAAAGACAGGGTCAACCTACTCTCCGAAGCACCTGAAGGCAGAACAAGAAGTAATGGATGGAAAATAATCAAGGAGAGAACCAATCTAGAACTAAGAAGCAATTTCCTGACAATGAGAACAATTAATGAATGGAATGGATTCCCTTCAGAAGTTGTGGGTGCTCCATCACTGAAGGTTTTAAAGAAGGGATTGGATAACCTTTTGTCCAGAATGGCATAAGGTCTCCTGTTCCATCAGGGAGTCAGACTAGAAGACCTCCAGGGTTCCTTTCAACTTGTTATTCTAACTTGCTTTCCCCAGTCTTTATGTTGTTGTTAGTTGTGAAGTCGTGTCCGACCCATCGCGACCCCATGGACAATGTTCCTGTCCTCCACCATTCTCCGGAGTCCATTTAAGCTCACGCCGACTGTTTCAGTGACTCCAGCCAGCCACCTCATTCTCTGTCATCCACTTCTTCTGTGGCCCTCAATCTTTCCCAGCTCTTCTCCAGTGAGTCCTTCCTTCTCATTAGGTGGCCAAAGTATTTGAGTTTCATCTTCATGATCTGGCCTTCTAAAGAGCAGTCAGGGTTGATCTCCTCTAGGACTGACTGGTTGGATCGCCTTGCAGTCCAAGGGACTCGCAGGAGTCTTCTCCAGCACTATAGTTCAAAAGCCTCAATCCTTTGGCCCTCAGCCTTTCTTAGGGTCAAACTTTCACAGCCATAATTGCATCTGGGAAAACCATAGCCTTGACTATATGCAGTTTTGTTGGCCGGGTGATGTCTCTGCTTTTTAGTATGTTGTCTGGATTTGCCATAGCTTTCCAGGAGCAAGCGTCTTTTAATTTCTTGGCTGCAGTCCCCATCTGTGGTGATCTTGGAGTCCAGGAAGATAAAATCTGTCATTACCTCCATTTCTTCCCAACTATTTGCCAGGAATTGAGAGGGGCAGATGCCATGATCTTAGTTTTCTTAATGTTGAGTTTTCAAGCCAACTTTTGCACTCTCCTTCTTATGTGCATCAAGAGGCTCTTTATAGTTCCTCTTCACTTTCTGCCATTAGAATGGTATCATAATTGTGGACTATGCTTTCCTTTATCTGACCATTCCCAAGGCAGAGTCTCTTAACCCTGTTTCCCAAGATCTTTCCCATATACCATCACATTATCCGTGTAGCTGGGAGTCACAAGCTTGATTCAAGAATGAACTATTGCAAGAAAACCACTAAAGGATGAGGAATCCACACATTAGGGTTGAAACTCTTGGCAAGCCCAGCCTTATTATCTCATCCCTGGCAGAGTTTCCCCGGTCCTGATGAATTATAGGCAACTGCAATAAGGCAGCTGCTCTTTTAAGCCCGGGAGTTTAATTACAAGCTTTGTGGAGTGACCAAATTCCCCACGGGACTGAAGGCGGCTTGAATGGATTCCATTTTGAGTTTGTCAAATCTCAACTTCCTTTGTTTGGCCTGAAGGCCGAAGACAAGCTGTCTCTCTGATTAAAAAGAGACTGACAGAGTGAAAGATCCAGAAAACTGTGGAGTAAGACCTCTGTTTCAGGACCCCCTTCCTCTCCCACCAAGAATACAGGTGGTCCTCGACTTACAACCATTTGTTTAGTGACCGCTCAAAGTTACAATGGCACTAAAAATCATAACTTATGACCAGTTTTCACCCAACTATTGCAACATTCCCATGGTCACATGATCAAAGTTTGGACGCTTGGCAACTGGCATGTACTTATGACTGTTTTACTGTCCAGGGGTTATGTGATCACCATTTTGTAACTTTCCCAGATGGCTTCCAACAAGAAAAATCAATCCGAGAAACCAGATTTGCTTAACAACCATATAATTCATCTAACAACTGCTGTGATTGGTTTAACAACTGTGGCAAAAAAAAGTCATAAAATGGGGCACAACTCACTTAACAACTGTCTTGCTTAGCAATGGAAATTTTGGGCTCAATTGTGGTCGTAAGTCCAGGACTACCTGTATACATTTTCAAATGGGATTGATAATGATCAAAAAAGTATTTGAATTGTGTATTTCTGAAACCAAAACACCATTGAGAATGAATGTTTCAAAGTTTATTTCTATGTTGTTGTGTCGATACATCACACAAAGCCTTATTGGAGACTTATTGGGTGCAATAGCAAGCTAGGAAATGGGTTAATTCATCAGTCCATTTTTCAGATAGACATAGTTTTTAGCAAGTAAGAAGAAAGGCCCAGCTTGGTAAGAAAAGTTCAAATTAAAAGATGGAATCTGGGGGCAAAGCTTAACTGCCCGTGCTTCAAAACTGATATTCTGTAATCACACAAGCCATTGCTTTTTTAATCATCATCAATTCTCCAGAAGTGGCTGTGTTTGAACAACCTGCCAAACCAATAACCATCCACAACTCAGCTGTTCTATGCAGATGCAGGATAGAGAAAAACCAGTCTTTGTACCAAGGTGGGAATCCTACTGATGGGTAGGAACCCAAACATCATTTGTGACTTGGCGTTACATGTGATCCGTTATCAGTTTGCTCAGCTAACCATGTTTAAATAGCCGCTTCATGAAAGGCCGCTGAGTCAGCTTTCAACACCGTCTTTATTTCATTCTGGTTTCCCTGCCATGTAAGTTTATATGTCTCCTCAAGGAAACTGGTTTCAAATCTTTCTTAACATCCCTCCTTCAGATTCTAATTGATCAATTGAAGGATAAAGGTAAAAGGTAAAGGTTCTCCTCACGCATATGTGCTAGTCGTTTCCAGCCCTAGGGGGTGGTACTCATATCCATTACAAAGCCGAAGAGCCAGTGCTGTCCGAAGATGTCTCCGTAGTCATGTGGCCGGCATGACTCAATGCTGAAGGCGTACAGAACGCTGTTACCTTCCCACCAAAGTGGTCCCTATTTTTCTACTTGCATTTTTACGTGCTTTCAAACTGCTAGGTTGGCAGAAGCTGGGACAAGTAACAGGAGCTCACACTGTTATGTGGTGCTAGGGATTCAAACTGCCGAACTTTCTGATTGACAAGCTCAGCGTCTTAGCCGCTGAGCCACCGCGTCCCTAATTGAGGGATTATGTGCTCTCAAATAAGTGTTGACTGTTACAAGCAGAAAGATGGATTTTCTTCAGGATGATCTACAGGTAGTCTTTGGCTTCCAACAGTTCATTTAGTTACCAAAGTTATAAGTGACTTTGAACAAAGTAAAAAAAAAAGAGAGAGAAAAGTGATTTAGGTTCATTTTTCACACTTACGACCATTGGGCACATGATCCAAATTCAGGCACTTAGCAACTGGCTCATATTTATGATGGTCACAGTGTCTCGGGGTCATATGATTCCCCTTTGGTGACCGCCTGGCAAGCAAAGTCAATGGGGAAGCCAAATTCACTTAACAACCGTGTTACTAACTGAACAGTTGCAGTGATTCACTTAGCAATGGTGGAAAGAAAGATTGTAAAATGGGCAAAACTCACTTAACAATGGTTTTGTAGACAGGGTCTCTTGTCTTAACAACAGAAGTTTTTGGCTCAGTTGTAGTTGTAAATTGAGATTGTATTCCCAATCTGCCCTTCAGATCTTCAGTGAGCAAATCCATCGTTACTGTAATTTAATCCATCCGCCTAGTATAGATATCCTCCTTCTTTGCACTTTCCCCAATATTAGGGATTTTTTCCCAAGGGAACTGACCTTCATATGATCCAAAATATGAACATTTGAGCCTGGTCATTTGTGACTCAAGGGAGAATTCTGGATTAATTTATTCTATGATCCATTTGTGTATAAAATAATCCAAGTGGCCTAGTGCTTCATCTTCATGATAGTACTGGCAGTGCCATTACACACAGTATATGAAAGAAATTTGAATTGCAAATAGATGTTGAATCTTATAAATTTTGGACTTCCTTCGTAGTGGGTGGATTGTTGCAATAGATTTGTCAGTGTTCAGTTAGGGGACATAATATGTGCTTTTGTTTCTTCTTCTTTTTAACTTACATTTTTCTTTTTAAAATCCTTGTCTACTTTTGCTTTCTCTTTATTTTTTGTTTTGTATTTTAATCTTTTGAATAAAATAAAAAATGAAGACATTTTAAATAGGCATAGTTAAAAGGAGCTATTTCCCCCTTTTAATATATAGGGAAAAAAACATTTAAGGGGAAAAAGATTCTTCTTATAGAGCTTCCTAATATGGGGAATACTAGCTTTTTACAAGGGGTTGAATATTTTTACAGGGGGTTGATTTTTCTCCCTGAAAATGCCTAGCTTCTCATTCACTGTTTTATCCAGTTAACTGATTCTATGTTTGACCACACAGTGGCTCCCTCCCCATATAAAACACATCTAAACAGGCCTTTTAATCTTTTTTTCTTGAAATATGACTTTCTCTTCCCAGCTTTTCCTGGCTACAGTCTGGCTGCAGTGTGGATACCTGTCCCCTAGAAGGCGCTGCCTTCCCTTATTTATTAGGATATGGCATATCATACATGGACTATAGAGGTAGTCCTCACAATTCATTTAGTGACTGTTCAAAGTTATAACGTCACTGAAAGAAGTGATTTATAGACTTTTTCCGCTCTTACAGCTGTTACAGCATCTGTTCTGACCCACACCCTTTTTCAACAAATCAAACACAATCCAAAAGGAACAGAAAACTTGTAATGCTTTTACAAAATAATTAGTTGTGATAAGCACAAGCCTTGTCAAACTGTGCAAGCCTTGCCAAAAGATAACAGACAAGAAATAATTTGCAAAATAAAAATCTTCAAATACAAACTCAGGATACTGGACTGTCCATGAGGCTGGGGTTTCAAAACGTCTTTGCCTTCTGCAAAGAAGGTTAGTTTCACAGCTGGCTTTTATCTTCTTGAAGGAGGGGCCATTACCTTGCAGCCTTACTCCCGAGTCACCCGTGCTGTTGTAGCTGCTCTTCCCTGCGAGCAATCCTGCGCTCACGTGCACTTAGCACAGGCTCCTCGGGAACCTCATCACTGCTGCCAGCCCCCACCATCTCTGAAGGCAGCAGTCCACTCCCTAAGGGTCCTGGCCCCTCATCTGAGTCCTCGGTCTCCTCAGCTGCCCGCACCCGCTGCCGGCTAATCATAACAGCATCTCCATGGTCACATGATCAAACTTTGGATGCTGGGCAACTGGTTCATATTTATGACAGTTACAGAGTCATGGAATCACTTTAGGGAACTTCTGACAAGCAATAGGGAGCCAGATTCACTTAACAACCATGTCTCTAACTTAACAACTGCAGTGATTCACTTAACAAGCATGGCAAGAAAGGTTATAAAATGAGGCAAGATTCACTTAACAATTGTCTCCCTTAGCAATATAAATTTTGGGCTCAATTGTGGTCCTAAGTTGAGGACTAATGTACATTAACATTTCCCCTAGATCAGTAGAACATAATAAGATATAAATTTTTAAAAGATACATGTTCAAATACCAGTGGCTTATACCATCCCACTCAAATGGTTGTCCAGTCTATCTTTGAAAATCTCCAGCAATGGAGCACCCACAACCTCAGGAGGCAAGCCAATTAAACATTGATTAATTATTCTCACTGTCAGAAAATTTATCCGTGGTTCTAGGTTGGATCTCTCTTTAAAAAGCTTCTACTGTTGGAAGAAAAACCCCAGGTCCAGTTCCAAGATGGGAGAAAGGCACTGGAAACAAAATGAAGGCTGACTGGAAATAAAGTTTATTGATGAAGCAGAACCACACCCTGCTGGTGGTTCTGCTTCATCAATAAACTTCTGTTCATCCATAAACTTCCCTTCCAATCAAGCCTCCATTTTCTTTCCAGTGCCTGTTTCCTGACTTGGAACTGGGCCAGGGTTTTTCCTTCTAACACTACCCATTCTTGTCCTGCCCTTTGATACTGTTGGAAGAAATGTCCATCTGGGTTCAGTTCCAAGTGGGGAGAAAGACCCTGGAAATAATGGAAGCTGCTTGGAAGGATGGTTTAATGGTGGACAGGACCACATAGGTTTGAAGTCCTGGGTAGCTGACCACATGGAGTGGAGAGTGAGTGTTATTTAGCCCCTCTCTTGGGCTTTGAATTTGAGCTTCCTGTTCCTCTGGCAAGGGCATGTATCTTATTGGTTGCCAAACTCCCGGGGGTGGGGGCAGGGGTCCTAACTAACTTTGTCTTTGTCCCAGGCTTTGTTGAATCTTGCTGGGTGATGGGAAGGGCAGTTCCTGTTGTGGCTGAATGGCTTTGCTCTGAAGGATAATCCCATCATCCTGGAACTGAGGGTTTTTTTTGTAGATAGGCTGGTCCAGTCTTTTGTCTTGTAGATAAGCTGGCATCAAAATATCTGCTGGGATCAGGGAGCTGGGGGCACTGCTCTTCGTCTTTAAAAATATGTTTCTCCTTTTCTGATCCAGGGAAATATAATAAAATTACTTGAAAATGTCCTCTCTTCCAAAAAGGATTATTCAAATCTCTGCCCTTTTTTCTGCAGAAGGATCTCATGTTAGGTAGTGAAAGCGCACAGCAATCCAAAAGCTTAAAGAGAATACAGTATTTAAACATTTTTACTTCCGGTTCCCCATTGCACCTAGGACGAAAACCGATCGTCATGCTGAGAGACAGCTATTTGTATCTCTTTAAAACATGGAATTTCCTATATAGAGTACTCCCCTACCTACACTGTTATCTTCTGACAAGCTTCAATCCTGAGCGACGCATTAGCTCTCCTCTCTCTACACACGCTATTACCCCGCATATGGCGGCATTCCAAACGATACCGGAAGTGAAGGCCTCTCTCTTCCTCCCGCTCCCTAAGGACGAAGAGGAGAAACGGAGCGCGCGGCTCTACCTCAGCGCGTGAATGTTTATTCCCCCCCCTTTTAAACCGGCGTCTGCGCACTGGCGACTGAGCTCCCCCGCCCCCCGGGGAGAAGAATGGGCGGAGTTGGCTTCGCGCGGAAGGATGATTGGTCAGAGCCGGGAGGGGGAAGGGAAAGGGGGCGTGGTCACGCGAAGGGGGCGTGTCTCGCGCGGGCGGCAGGGGCAGGCAGTAGAGAAAAGAGGCGAGACCGCGCGCCGGCTTGTCAGTCGGCGCTGGGCAGCGGCTGGGGGTGGAGGCTGCGGCAGGAGCAGTGGCAGCAGCAAAAGCGGCGACAGCGCCGGCGGTGGAGGAGCTGCCGCTGCCGCCGCCGCCCCCTCGCGGCTTCCTTTCCCCCGGGCCCGAGCGGCGGCGGCCGCCGCCCCCACCGCCGCCACGCTGAGCTCCTGTCGGGGGGCCCCTCCGCCGCAGCGCAGGTGAGGCTTCGCGGAAGGCTTCGCAGGCTCGGCCCCGGCTGCTCTTCGACGCCTGGCCCGGGCGCCCCTGCTCGTCCTTGAGTACCAGGCCCCGGCCCTTGGCAGTCGCTTTTTGAGACTCGGCCTCCTCTGTGAACGGGAGCTCCATTTCTCTGCAGGGAGGATGAATGAGTTACCTTGTGCAGGTAGATCGATGCTGGCGAAGGAGGATGGGAACTTTAGTCCCTCGGGGGCGGGGGGAGCAACTGTAGCAGGTGCAGCAGCCCGATGGGGGACGATGGGCTAGAGTTTGAAGGGCTGGGCCCAAAAGGAAGGATGTCTCTTAAGGCTGCTCAGGGTGAAGACTACCAGTGAGTGGGTGATATTGGGGTGTCTCTGCTAAAGGTCTGGATAAAGAGCAATATTACTTTATTGTTATTTTTCTCTCTCTCCGTAGGAGATACTTAAAGGAGAACTTGAGTTCCCCTTCTCTGGTCCTCCAAGGGGCAAAAGAGAAATGGAGGATTTAGGGGTCCATGTGGCTTGGTTGCCCAAAGCAGGGTGAATGGGGAGATGGCATGGGGTACTAAGTGGATGGAGGTGTGATTGCCTGTTCAAGATGGCAAGGCTGGGTGTGGTATCCCAGTTAAGACCTCAATCCTTCTCTAGGAAGAAGAGAAGATGGGGAAGGAAAGGATGAGGGCCACAGAGAGGGAAGTGGTTGATCAGGGGTTGGAGGGAGGCGAAGGGGTTTTTTTTGCATCCGAGTCGGGAATGAAACCGATGGAATGGCTTTGGAAGAAAAAAAGTAGATTAAAATTGGGATGAGAGAGGCTGCTGGAGAAGGCAATTGAAGTTATAGCGGGTGGTTCAAAATTTGGTTCAAAACAAATATTTTGAATAAAAGGAAACCAGATATAAAGAATAAATCTGGGATCCTTGGGTAGGCTGGGATGGCAGTTCCCAGAATTCCCTAAGCTTGGCTGGCTAAGAATTCTGGGTTAGTGGCAATAAGCATGATGGGAGAGCAAGGTTTAAATGAGAATGTGTAGGTGGGTTTTGCCAACTTGGCCCTTGTTTCAGAACATCATTGAGGTTGCAGAAAAGCTTTTCTGTTTTCTTCTGTAAGGTTTACAGTGGTCTTTCTCTATAAAATGGTCTTAGCCACTTTTAAGATGTGTGGACTTCAACTCCCAGAATTCCCTTGTTTCCAGATAGGTTGCAACAATTTTCCAAAGATGGTTTCATTTCATTCAGTTGCTGGATGTGAAATAATGAAATGTAATAAAAAAAATCAGACCATTTAAAAACATTTTTTTCTTTAATATATCTAGCTTTAATCTTATGCCTTGATATAAACTGCAGAGATTGTTGGAAGGATCTTGTTGGGTAAATCTGAAGACAACTATTTATATTTAGGTCAAGATGTCCCTCAGGAAGATCTGAAGGAGGTTAAGCAATGGCTTCCTAGGAATTGGAATTCCAGTTTTAAATTGCATTCTATCCAAATGTCTTGCATGTATAAGATGCATGTTTATCAAATATCTGTAGCTGCTGATCTCACGGATGTGACTGGATGGCGTACAGTAAAAGAACTAAAAACAAAGCCTTAAAACCATTTAAAATGATTGAAAACATAAATATAAATAAAACCATTGGAGTTCTTGGGTCCTTTAGGATGAAGTCCAGTATACGTGGAAATAAAATCCAGGATGTGACTACAATTGCACTTGAGTGTCAAGGAACCAATAAAACAGCTGGAAATGACCGTGCTCTCAGGAAATCAAATGTTCTCAAAGATTCTTTCAGGTTAGCGTTACTCATGCAATCTGTGCAAAAATTATTCCACAGGCCGCTCTTGTTCATGTAGCACCAGGGTTAAGTCTTTCTTCTTTACTTCCTCTTTTACCACTTCAGGTGTCAAGGGAGTCAAGTCTTTAACTATGTTTAATACCAGCCATTATCTAATAAATATGACTCTTCAGCTAACTAACATGATCAAAAGCCTGGAGATTAAAACATGTGAAGAATGGCTGCAGGATTTGGGTTTGGCTAGTCCAAAGAAAACAATTAGGGATGACATGATAGCAGTATTCCAGTATTTGAGGGGCTACCACAAAGAAGAGGGGGTCAACTTTTTCTACAAAGCACCAGAAGGCAGGACAAGAAACAATGGTTGGAAACTAATCAAAGAGAGAAGCAACCTGGAATTAAGGAGAAACCCACAACGAAGGCAAGTTGTTCCACTGGTTAATTGTCCACATTGTTAGGAAGTTTCTTCAACCGTTCTTCACTGGAGGTTTTTAAGAAGAAGCTTAGACAACCACTGAAATAGTGTAGGTTCTCCTGCTTGAGCAAGGGGCTGGACTAGAAGACCTCCAAGGTCCCTTCCTAGCTGTTTCTATTCTATATCCAGCATTGCATTCTTAAGGTTTCCATATTAGCTGCCATATAACATGAATTTTGCTTAGAAGTCCTTTCAAAACAAAGATTAGGAGCACACCTCTGTTAACCAAGTTAAGCTCCTGGGGCAGTGGAGTTGCTTTCTTTTTAATTTTGCACTGGGAATGATAGTGAACAAAAACAGGCCCACCAAGAGGGAAGAAGAAAGAAAAGAAAAATGTTGATGTTGAAGCTGTCGGATTTTGCATTTAGTTACTCACTTGTTGGAATGTGGGAGAAATCTGTAGACATTCAGACTAAGCTCCATTAGGTGTCGAAATTGGTTTCAGGTTGCCTAGCAGTTGCTCTCAGGAGTTTCTAAGGAGCGACTTGTTTAATCATCAATTCCTGCAAGTAAATAGTTTGGCTACACTTTCTTGCCGCTGTACATGTAGATTTGCTTCCTTTATCGCTGATACAGGTAGTCCTTGGGTTACAACCACAATCGAACCCAACATTTCCATTGCTAGGCAAGAGAATTGAGTTTTGTCCAATTTAATTAACTTTTTCTCTGCAGTTGTTAACTGAATCACTGCAGTCAAGTTAATAACACGGTGGGTCAGTGAATCTGGCTTCTTCCTTGACTTTGCTGGTCAGATCTCAAAAGGGGATCACATGACCCCAGGACACAGCAACTGTCACAAATACATGCCAGTTGCCAAGCATCCGATCACGTGACCATGGGGATGTTGCAGTGGTCGTAAGTGTGAAAAAGTCATAAACCACTTTTTTCAGTGACGTAACTTCAAACGTTTACTAAACGAATGGTGGTTAAGTAAGGGACTTTTCCTTCAAAGGGATCTCCAGAAATCTGCCTGCCATTGTCATATTATCTTCCCAGCAGTCTTATGAAGTATACCCAAAGAGAAAGATTTCATGGCTGAGGAAAGGTTTGAACCAGAGGTGGTATTCAGCAGGTTCTGACCAGTTATGGAGAACCGGTAGCGGAAAAATTGAATAGTTCAGAGAACCGGCAAATGCCACCTCTGACTGGTCTTGCCCCCATCTATTCTCTGTCTCCTGAGTCCCAGCTGATCGGCTGGGTCTCCTTTTGTTGCCCTGCACAAGAGAACGGAGCTGGAAAGCAGATTAGTGGAGTGGGGAGGGAATGGGGATTTTGCAGTATCTTTCTGCTGCCACGCCTACCAAGCCACACCCACAGAAACGGTAGTAAAAAAAAATTGAATCCCACCACTGCTTTGAACCCAGGCTAACCACACTAACCATTCCATTAAGTTCTTGGCGGAGGAGAAAAGGGTCTCCCATGTTTATCTAGAATCCTGCCTGCCTGCCTGATTTGAAATTCTTACTATTCAAAGTGTGAGTTGGAAACGGAAGGAGAATTTCAAGCTCTCTTGAAGATGAAGGTTTATAGATCCACCATTAGTTATGGAGAAACAGAAGTGGAGCTGATTGCTCCAAAATAGAGACCGGCAAAGTTCTTGCTTACAGAAAAGTACAGGTAGTCAGTCCTTAACTTACGACCACAATTGATGGCCCCAAAATTATGTTGCTAAGTGAGACGGCTGGGTTGGTTTTTTTTTAAATATTTTATTGTAACATTTTTCTTTAATAAACATAAAAAAGCTCAGTATCTATCTGAACAGCATGTTGTCTGAGTACAATCAGTTTTGAATAACAAACAAGCATAATCATAATATACATATTAATAATAATCACATAGTAATAATACAATTAGCTTATCCATATCTAAAAACTTTCATTATATAATCAATCATTCTTTTAGTCCTTTTAGTTTCTAACCTCTGTTTTCTGTTAGTTAGCCACTGGTAAAGTAAGTCCCATGTTAAAAAAATACTCTGTTTTTTCCTTCGCCTTTATTTTTAGTGTTAATCTGTCCATCTCTGCGCATTCTAATATTCTTTTTATAACATTTTCATCTGAAGGGGTCTCTTCGTTTTTCCACTGTTGTTGTGCAAACACAATTCTTGCTGCTGAGTGAGACAGCTGTTAAGTGAATTCTGCCCCCTTTTTACAACCCTTCCTGCCACCATTGTTAAGTGAGTCACTGCAGTTGTTAAGTTAATAACACAGTAGTTCAGGGAATCGGGCTTCCTCCTTGACTTTGCTCGTCAGAAAGTTGCAAAAGTGGATCGTGTGACCCCCCAAGGCACTGCAACCCTTATAAGAATGAGCCAGTAGCCATGTCAGAATTTTTGTTACATGACCACGGGGACATTGCAATGGTCATAAGCATGAAAAACGGTCATAAGTCACTTTTTTCCAGTCGTATTGTAACTCTGAACAGTCCCTAAACAAACTGTCGGTAAGTCGAGGATTACCTGTACTGAAAGTCTTGAAAATGCCCCCCAAATGTTCCATTCTGCTTTCTGCTGGTTAGGAATTATGCTGCGAGCTTTTTGTTCAGCTGCATTCTTCTCTGTCTCCTGATTTCCTCCTTGCTCCTTTTGTGCCTGCGGGACAAACAGCAGAGGTGAGGGAGATGCTTAGACTGAAAACTTGCCAGCTTGGTCTAGTGGGTGACTGGAGGCGGAGGACTTGTCCCTCGAGGAGGTACGGCGATGGAAAAACAAGTGAAAGAACGTCCCTCAGCCGGGAAAAGGGAAAGGAGAATTCTGCACACAGGAGAGAATCACAAAGATGATCTTTGTTTCGGGTTGAATGGAGGAGAGTCCGTGGTCATTTTAAGTAGCCTTCTCTATCCTTGGTGTGTGTCTCCAGAAGTTTGGAGATAGGAGGTCAAGAAAACCGTAACTATCTGCATCTCAAGGAGCCATGATTGAAGCACCCCACAAGTGTGTCATTTGTACCATAGAATTAGCAAGGTGTTATTGGGGGGACAGCATGCAACCTTGACACCTGTCCTTGAATTTCCCCTTTAACTCATGGAAGCTTGATGAAGTCTTCTCTGTCCTGCTTTCCCGAAGTGGAACAGTCTTTGGAGAGACAACTTGGGTTGGGAATTTGTTCTCTTAGACCAGGAGTGTCAAACTCAATTTAATTGAGGGCCTCATGAGGGTTGTATTTGACCTTGGGGGAAGCCAGAGTGGGTGTGATTGGGGGGCATGGCCAGCTCAATGATGTTTGCGTCGGGGCACCTGTGGTGGCCCGAGCACTCTGCCAGCGAAAATGGGCTCCTGATCTCCATTTTCAGCTGAGATAGCCTCCTGCAACTCTCTGCCAGTGAAAACAGTTTGAGAGTGCTGCCCGTGGCCCTCGCGAGCTCCGTTTTTGGGCTGTGACGGCCTCCTACAACCTTCTGCCAGTGAAAACAGACCTTGAGAGGGTCGCAAGCAGCCCTTCCGAGCTATGTTTTCGCTGACAAGAGGCACTGCGGGCTGGTCCTTCCTGTTTCCAAGGCCAGGTCTAAGCACCCTGCGGGCCGGATCTGGCTGCTGGGCATTGCGTTTGATACCCCTTTTTTAGACCTTGGTTGTGGCCAACTATCTAAGCCGGGGTGTCCAAACTTGGCTACTTTAAGACTTGTGGAATTCAACTGCCAGAATTTCCCTGCCAGCCATGCTGGCAGGGGAATTCTGGGAGTTGAAGTCCACGGGTCCTAAAGTGGCCAAGGCTGAACATCTCTGAACTAAGCATTGGCTGTGCCTAGGGCTTGATCAGCTTCAAGTGATCATCTCTCCAAAAACAATAATACAGTTTCCTGGTTACTTCCCTTTTCTATTTCTGTGTCTTACTACCATTATGTTGGCTATTCACAAAGATAGCAAGATAAGAGTTTTGAAGAGGAGAAGCTTCCCTTGTAGAGTAAGAATCAGGAATGGGTTTAGGAGGAAATTTCAGGGAGATCCCTGATTGAGCTGGTAGAGCTGGATCAAGGAGGACACAACTGAGAAGATCTGTCTATGGTTGATCAGAGTAACCCCATCTTTCCTGATTTGAATTCCTGCAGGGAATCCGGTTGGGCTCCATCCATTCAAACTGGGAATGTTGAAATTTCATTCCTGTCCACTTCTAGGATGCTATGAGGTAGAAATCTGGTATAGGTCATAATCACTTAGATCAGGGGTATCAAACCCAATTTTATTGAAGGCTGCATCAGGGTTGTGTTTGACCTCGGCGGGGGGGTGTTGCTGGGAAGGCGTGGCAAACTTGACATCACTCATGTCAGGGGCATCTGTGGTGGCCCAGGTGGGGTTGGGGGGGATCCACTTTTGCTAGTAGTTGGTTTTGCCAGCGCTCTGCCAGTGAAAACAGCTCGGGCAGCCATGTGTGCTTCCCTCCCCTCCTCAGGACTCCATTTTCGGCTGTGGCTGCCTCCTGCAACACTCTGCCAGTGAAAACGGAGCCAGGGGGCACCATGCGTGACTGTCTCAAGCTCAGTTTTCACTGGCAGAGACACCGCAGGGTGGTCCTTCACTGTTTCCAGGGCAGCCTCACGGGCCAGTTCTAAGCATCCTATGGGACGGATTTGCCCCGTGGGCCTTGAGTTTGACACCCCTGACTTAGATGAAGACAAGAAGAACTCTTTGACTACAGTTTCTCTGCAAGACGTTTCTACCGCTGTTTCTCAACCTTAGCAACTTTAAGAGGTACGGTCTCCCAACTCCTAGAATTCCCCAGCTAGTGTGGGGAATTCTGGGAGTTGAAGTACGCAGTTTTTAAAGTTGTCGAAGTTGAGAAGCAACTGTTCTGTATAAAGAACAGGGCAAATGTCATATCCTGTTCAGGGTCCTTTCTATGTTGTTGCCAAATTATAACACTTAACAGAACAGGAAGCAAAAAAATGTTCATAATTCCAGAGTAATCTTATTCATGTTGATTTTAATTGAACTTAAATTATGGAAATTTAGTTTGTACTCATTCCACCGCCTAGCAGCTCTCATCTTACATTCTTGTGCAGTCCTCTTCCATGCCAAAGGTGGCCTTGAAAGAAAGGTGTTTACTACCACTGTATTTTATTTATTTATTTAATTTATATTGCCGCCTATTCACCCATGGCGACTCGAGGTGGCTTACACAATGTGAAACCATATTTAAAACAAATAAAAATAAAAACAATAAAAACTAACAAAAAGAATCAAATAAATTAGTAAAGTACAATAGAACAAAATTTGGGGAAACAAAAACCAAAACAAAACAAAAAATCAAAAACCAACTCCCAGCCCCCTGCCCCGATGACAGCAGATCACACTAGCCATTTGATGGGCTCCATCCCTCTCTGGGTTCCCCAGATCCGCTGGCAAAACCAGGTCTTCAGTGCCTTTTGGAAGAGTATTAGTGAGGGCGCCATTCTAATCTCTGCGGGAATGATATTCCAGAGGGATGGAGCCACCACAGAGAAGGCCATTCTTCTGGGTCCCACCAGGTGTATCTCCCTCAGGGGTAGGACCCGCAACATTCCCTTACTCTAATGAGTTGTGTGGATGTGACTGGCAAGAGATGTTTCCTTAGATAACCTAAGTATGGTATAATGTAATGTAAGTATGGTATGCCTGGAATAGGGCATACCTGAGGGACCATCTCTTGCTGGTCACATCTGTCTGACCCACTAGAGCGGGGAGGCAAGGAATATTGCAGGTCCCATCCCCTAGGTGGGGCTCAGAAGAAGGGCCTTCTCCGTGGTGGCTCCTCTCTGGAACATCATTCCACCAGAGATTAGACTGGTTCTGGCTCCTAACACTCTTTAGGAAAGCATTAAAGACTTGGTTCTGCCAGCGGCCCTAGGGAACCCAGAGTGGGATGGAGGCCATTAAATGGCTTGTGTGATGTATTTTTTTTCAAATTATATTTATATGCCGCCCTTCTCCGAAGACTCAGGGCAGCTTACAATTTTTTGGGATACAACCCAGTGTGCTCAGCAATAGCCTTCATTCCATTGTATATGCCTGCTTATTACTAAGCGGCATTTTTATAAAGTCAGCTTATTGCCCCCAACAATCTTGGGTCCTCAATTTACCTAGCCCGAGAGGATGGAAGGCTGAGTCAACCTTGAGCCTGGTGGGATTCGAGCCTACAGTAATTGTAGGCAGCTGGAACTTAAATGCAGGCATTTAACAGCCTGAGCCACCAAGGCCCTTTCTGGGGGCTTGTCCGGGTGTTATTGGGCTGGTGGGTGTGGGGTGGAGTATTATTTTATATGAGCCATGGTGGCGTAGTGGTTAGAGTACAGTACTGCTGCCTGCCGGCTGCCTGCAATTTAGCAGTTCAAATCTCACCAGGCTCAAGGTTGATTCAGACTTCCATCCTCCTGAGGTGGGTAAAATGAGGACCCAGATTGTTGGCAATAGGCTGACTCTATAAACCACTTAAAGAGGGCTGTAAAGCACTATAAGGGGATATATAAGTCTTAAGTGCTAATGTTAAGTGCTATTTTATAAATTTATTGATTATTTTCTTCTATTTTCTTTTTTATATATAGCATGTTTTTATATTCGCCTTGAGTCGCCATCTGCGCATAGGCAGCAATATAAATTTTCTAATGTATTTGGAGCCACATCTGTTCCATGTGCTGTAGCCCAGAGTTCCCCAACATTTCTGGATTTGTGGACTGCTGGACTGGGGGGTGGGTAGAGGGGATAATTTTATGTGAGCAGCTGGTAAGAGCATGCACACAGCTTCATTTCCACGAGTGGGGTGCACGCATGCCTGCCACTCCCTTAAATGGAGTGCGCACTCGCTTACCTCAAATATGGATGTGCATATGCGCGTACTCACTAGCCATTTCTGTGGCCCAGTTGCAAACCCCTCATGGCCCACAGGTTGGGGACCCCTGTTCTAGCACTTGTAGTTGTAGCTTGGTTTCGAGCACATTCATTTCAAGAGAAATTCCATCCTAAATGTAAAGGTCTTAACTGATGCTAAGCTTTTGCACTGAAGATTTTGCCTTTATGGGGATGGCCACCGAAGGATTGGGTGGGGTTTTCCTCTTGAGGTAGGTTTGGAGTCTCCTTCCCTCAACGGAAGGATGTCTGCGACTGCTATTGTTCTTCCCTACAGTGTCCCACAGCATGAGGCCAACGCAAGGAGGAAGCTCCGGGATTTGCATTCATACCAAAGCAGCTGGGTACGCAAACCGATCATAGAATATTATACAGGTAGTCCTTGACTTGCAACAGTTCATGGTTCAAAGTTACAATGGCAGGGCAAAAAATTGACTTATGACCATTTTTCAAACTTATGGCCGTTGCAGCATCCCCATGGTCACATGATCAAAATTCAGATGCTTGGCAACTGGCATGTATTTATGACAGTTGCGGTTTGCAGGGGCAAAACTCAATTGTCTTGCTTAGCAATGGAAATTTTGGGTTCAATTGTGGTTGTAACTCAAGGACTACCTGCATAGGTAATAAATAAAGCAAATTGATATGTACAGTGGCAAGAAAGCGTAGCTGAACTATTTACTTGCAGGAATTGGCCCATTTTTGGCCTCCCTGGCCTCCAGCATCTGATGACTGGCATTGTCAAATTCTGGCTGCCAACCTGATCTGTGCTTTACTAAAAATGGGCTGCACGGAAGCCACGAGAGGCTCCCATGTGGCCCGTTTTTGGCCTTTCCGGCCTCTAGCAACACTCTGCCTCTTTGATATTTCCAGGCCGGCCCCACGGGCCAGATTTAAGCACCTTGAGTTTGACACCCCTGCTATACTAGCTTAACAATTGCAGTGATTCACTTAACAACTGTGTCTAGAGAGATCATAAAATGGGTCAAAACTTTCTGGGCAATTGACTCGCTTAGCGATGGAAAGTTCGGGCTCAATTATGGTCCTAAGTTGAGGAGCCACCTGTATTTCTTTGCCAGATAATGAATGGAATAGAACGAATATCTTTCGGGGTAGCGTAGATCAGGTTTGGCTGCTCATGACAATTTTCGATTTTGACAATGACCGTCATCAGATGCCTCAGTCATTCAGGCCTGCCAGATCAAGGCCAACAGCATATTAGTCCATGGTGGACATGCATCTTGCCAATAGTCTTAAGCCCAGGTGCAGAATATTTGATGGAGTCCAGAAACCAGCTTCGGGATCTAAATCTCTGTCCATTCCTGGTTTGGCTTGTATAAGAGGTGCGTCAATCTAGGCAGCCCAGTGAAGCAGAGATGAGTTGCTTGATCAGGCTTCCAGTGGTGGTATGCTGCTGGTTTGCACCAGTTCTAGTGATCTGGCAGCACGGTCAGCAGTTGGCCCTGCCTGCCTGTCCCCGCCCTTTACTGTCCTATATTTCCTTCATTGCTCAGCTGATAGGCGTGGCAGAATGTATTGCTGCGCCTCAGCTATTTTACTTACCAGCGCTGACAGTAAGGTAAGTTTTCATGCTTAAAATTGCCCGTTTTTGTGTGTGCCCACAGAACCAGTAGTAACAGAACCCATAGGATGCCTTTCAGATGTCCTGGGTCTTTTTTCAAACTTCAGCCGTGGCCAGAGTGCACAGTTGTTTATGTTATAGGTGCGCAACGTGCCCTGTGATTTGTGTGTTCAAGACCTGCAGTGGTTCATGGATGCGACAAACTTCAGAGTTTTTTTGTATGCTCATTTAAAAATCAATTTTGAAAACTACTTAAAAATGAGAATTGATTTCATTGAGTCTTAATTCCAGTGAGCTACAATTAATATTAGTAACCAGCAATGCATTTAATTTCTCCCCTTATAGTTAGTATTTAAAATGGCTTTCCTAATAACCCTAGGGGGTGTGCCCTGAGGTTGAAACCATTAATACTGTGTCTTTACAGGCTATCAACAACTAGTCCTCGACTTACAACAGTTTGTTTAATGACCAAAGTTACAACAGCACTGAAAAAATGACTTATGACTGTTTTAGAACGTACGACAGCTGTAGCATCCCCATGTGTTGTGATCAAAATTCAGACACTTGGCAACCGACTCACATTTATGATGGTTGCAGTGTCCCGGGGTCACGTGATTTCCTTTTGCAACCTTCTGTCCTGCAAAGCCCAGTGGGGAAGCCAGATTCACTTAAGAACCATGTTGCTAATTTAACAACTGCTTAATAACTGCATCGAGAAAAATAGCAAAATGAGGCAAAAGTCTCTTAGCTGATGTCTCGCTTAGTGACAGAAATTTTGGGCTCAATTATGGTCATAAATCGAGGTATTACCTGTCATTGGGGAAAACTGCTTCGGGTTCTCATAATCCTAAAATCATTCTGGCTGCAAGTCTAGATAATATTGCATTGTTTTATAATTATCCGACCTGCTTTATTTCTGCAAATGGGATTTCCATTTCCCCCACCCCCCATTTCACCTTCCTACTTTTATGCTACTCTTTTCAACAGTGGGGTGTTGGTACTTTTGCATCTATATTGTAATTTTAATTTCCCCGCAAGTCACCCTGAGATTTGCTGGAGAATGGAGTATAAAAATTGCTTTAATAAATACCGTAGATCCTGAGGTGGTAGAGTGCACTTAACAACTCCTTTAAGTTGGAGAAAAGGAGGTTGGAATCAGATGGTATGTGAATAATTACCTTTCTAAGTAGGAAAATAACAGCTGGACGAGAATCTTTCCTGCCTCCTAAGCTACTATTTGTAGGTTGGGGAGCAATCAAAAATCCTTAATCCTCTCACAATTACAGTCCCAACAATTACACCCTGCTGTGGCCAGTGTTCTCCAGGCGAAGACCGCAATTTTCCTCATCCTCAACTTAGCTTGGCGACTGAGACTAAGCCATGGCAGAAGGGGGATCATTTGAGATCAGTTGATCCAGTTTGATATCTAAGCCTGGCATTCTGAGACCTGGAGACTGAATGTTGAACTGCTTTCCAAGAGGGTTTGCCTCTTTCTGCTTAGCTGATCTTGGCTGAGCTGTCATCACTAGTCATCCTCTTTTAACAACCCCATAATCCCTCATGGGGTGGAGTCTGGGCAACTGAATGGAGCTGAGTGTTCACTGGCCGGATGCCCTTCTTGTCGCCAGTGTGGGGATGTTTTTCCCCCCAGCAGATATATTCTCAGTGTGCCCAGAGAGAGAAATATCTGTCTCTACCTAGGATTGAACTCATAGCCTCCTGATTGTGAGGCAAGAGTTCCACTTCTAGGTCACTGCACCACTCTGAGCCACCATCACTAGTGGTTTTCAAAAATAGACTGGACAACTATTTGACTGGGATGGTATAAGGCCTCCTGCCTTGATTAGTGAGTTGGACTAGAACAGGGGTTGCCAACCTTTTGGACCTCAGGGACCACCAAACTCATAATTTTAAATCCCAGGGACCACTAACCGGTTCTGTGGGGGTGGCCTAATTTGTGGGTGTGGCTTGGTGGTCATGTGACTGGCTGGGCGTGGCTTGTATGTAAATATGAATATTTATATAAATATTGAATTTTTTATAAAAAAGAGCAACTTTTACCCCAAATCAGGCAAAGCATGCAGGCAGATTGAGTTGCTTACAGAATCACAGATTCATTTAGAGATCTATCTATCTGCCATCGGCTAGCTCAGTCTGTCACATAAAATTTGCTTGCAAGCAAACTCATAAAATTTGCTAGCAAGCAAACTCACAAAATTAACTCAAAACACACCATGTATGTAAATATTGAATTTTTTATAAAAAAGAGCAACTTTTACCCAAAATCATGCAAAGCAGACAGGCAGATTGAGTTGCTCACAGAATCATTCAGTGATCTATCTGCCATTGGCAATCTCTCAAATTTGCTTGCCGTGAGTCTCCACTGAATAATAGAACCTTGAGTCCTAAGGGAGGTTCGGCTGTGCTTAAAAGCAGAGCCGAAGATCTAAAGACTAGCTAGAAAGCAAGAAATCCAACCGTTTCCTGCTTCCTGGCTAATCTAAATCTCCCGGCACAGCAGAACAGATGATGGTCGAAAAAAGGAAAAATAGCAATTTAGCAGGCAAGTTTACTGGGTAAGGAGTGAGTGTGTGGGGAGGGTTCCCACGGGCCATGTGGACGGCGCAGCCTTGTGTTTCTGTGCAGCCTGGATTAATTGCTTTGGGGGGGGTGCTCTGGGGGTGAGATTTCTCTGCGGCCCACCAAAATTTGCTCACGGTGGCCCACCGGTTGACGACCACTGGACTAGAAGACATCAAAAGTCCCTTCCAGCTCTGTGATTCTGTGTTCCATGATCTTGAAAAAGTAAGGAAGATAGGACCTAGAGACAAGTAGGGCAACAGCCCACCAGGAGTTCTCAGTTCTGTTTTGCTTTGTTTTTATGAATTTTGGGGGAAGGCAAGGGAGAGCTACCTAACTCTAACCCTAACCATTACACAAAGGATGGATACGCAATCCCAAAGGTAATTTTTCCAGAGGCAACTGGACTTTCTTTGTTTTTCCTTGAAGTCGCTTCGCTTCTCATCCCAGAAGCGTCTTCAGTTCTGACTGAATGGTGGGGAACAGGATCATTTATCTTCCTTCCTATCTGGATGGATGGACGGATATGTAACCACATAGTAGTACTTGACTCAAAGGAGATATTTCCTCCTCTTGTCATTCTCCCAAAGAGCAGCTCACAGGAAATTTGGTTGTGCCCCAGAATGTACAGCCCGTTCTATTTTTAGTGTTCATCATCCATTGTCTTTAAGCCACTTTAGAAATAGTTAATAATTAATTTCACATTAACCAGATTAAATACTTTATTTAATGCCGATTTCATTAAATATATTACAATTAAAAAGATAAGGACAAATACAGACAAAAAAATAAAGAACAGAAACAACTAGAAAGATAAGAAAGGATTTGGATTAACCCCCCCCCCTCCAATGTGACTTCAACTCCTAGAATTCCTGTGCCAATTGCTGAGAATTCTGGGAGTTGAAACCACATGCTCAGAGGGATGAAACCTGCATGAGATTTTCAACAGTTGCATGAATATGAATATCTTGTTTGGGAGCCAGATTGCCCAAGGGCATAAATGACCAGTTTGTGACACTACAACTTCTGCTAGAGATGTTGTATTCAGTTTTGGTCACCATGATGTAAAAAAGAGGTTGAGACCCTAGAAAGAGTGCAGAGAAGAAGAGCAACAAAGATGATTAGGGGATTGGAGGCTAAAACATAAAGAATGGCTGCTGGAACTGGGTATGTCTAGTCTGATGAAGAGAAGGACTAGAGGAGACATGATAGCAGTGTCCCAATAGCTCAGGGGCTGCCACAAAGAAGAGGGGCTCAAGCTATTCTCAGCCACCCTGTAGTCTGGTAGGGAATTGTTGGGAGACAGTGGAGTGAACAGGTAGTCCTCAACTTACAACCACAGGGGAGCCCAAAATTTATGTTCTTAAGTGAATTTTGCCCTATTTTTACGTCTTTTTTGCCACATTTGTTTAGTGAATTGCTGCAATTCTTAGAAACATGGTTGTTAAATGCATCTGGTTTCCCCATTGCTTGACAGAAGGTTGCAAAAAGGGCTCACCTGACTCCGGGACACTTCAACTGTCATAAATGTGAGTCGGTTGTCAAGCATCCAAATGTAAATCCCGCGACCCAATGGATGCTGCAACGGTTGTAAGTGTGAAAAATAAGTCTTTTTTTCAGTGCCGTTGTAACTTCGAATGGCTGCTAAACAAACTGTTGTAGGTCAAGGACTATCTGTAATGATGTATTCTTACTGAAGTCTTGGTTAGTACATACCTGTGGAGATTCTCAGTCATCCAGGTCATGGTTGTCTCAAAGGTGCTTTTTCAAAAGGCAACTGGATTGTGTTTTTCTTTGAGGAAGACATTTCGCTTCTCATCCTGTGTTGTACACAACCTTCTCCTCACCAACACAACTTTCTGCCTGCCAGCCCATAACAAAGACCTCCTTTGTGCATCCCTACTCTGAGCACTGCTATCTTATTGACGACCAGTAGTCCTCAACTTACGATGGCAATTGAACCCAAAATTTCTGTCGCTAAGGACGACATTTGTTAAGTGAGTGTGTGATGACTCAGGGTGGGATACAAAACAAACACAGTCACAGAAAACAGGTGAAGCCTGTTTTATTCCTTCAGTGCTTCCAAGCTCCGAATATCTTTGACGGAGGCCAAAAAAACCTCCCACACAGTTACACGAAGAAGGAAAAACACCAATCAGGCAAGATAAGGGTTGGAGGATGTCCACAGATAACACACACTGGGAAGGATGCCAAATTCAGAGAGGAACTATAAACTAGAGATATTTACATGCTTTGTTTCCAGTGTTTGCCAGTACGCAGGTCCAAACTCTTATGCAGTTCTCACACCTGCAGCCCATGAAGAGGATCAAGGCCCTCTCCTCCCGAGGAGACCACATCTCTCCCTTATCCTCTCCTCCCTGCGTGCCCTAGGATGGAGACAGGATGGGCCTGGGTCCTTCTCTGACTGCCCAGCTGGCCTCTGCCCTTCCCCAGCCTCCTCCACAACCTCTGGAGCCACACTTCCACTCCCTGTCAGCTGTTCCTCCTCTCCCTCAGAGTCAGTCTCCACCAGGGGTATGACAGAGTGTTGCCCTATTTTACAAACTTCCTTGCCACAGTGGTTAAGCGAATAGCTGCCGTTGATAAAGTCGGTAAGCCAGTTGTTAAGTGAATTGGGATTCCTGATGGACGTTGCTTGTCAGAAGGTCGCAGAAGGGGAACACATGACCCAGGGACACTGCAGCCGTCATAAAGATGAATCGGTTGCCCAGCGTGATCCGAATTTTGATCACGTGACCGTGGGGATGCTGCAAAGGCTGTAACTTTGAAAAAATGGTCGTAAGTCACTTTTTTCAGTGCCATTGTAACTTTGAACTGTCACTAAATGAACTGTTGTAAGTCGAGGACTACCTGTATGTCTCCATAGCACCTGAGGGCTGACAGAAAGCAACGGGTGGAAGCTCATTGGAAGGAGATACAACTTGAAAATGAAGGATTTCCTGACCGTGAGAACAATTAAGCAGTGGAACAACTTGCCTCATGAAGTTGCGGGAGCTCCATTGCTGGAAATTTTCAAAAAGAGATTGGACAACCATTTGACACAATGTCTCCTGCCTTGGGCACAATGATACAATGTCTCCTGCCTTGGGCACAGAGCTGGACAAAGCCTCTTCCAATGTCATTGTTAGGAGAAAAGATAGGCAGGATATCGGAGTGACCAAAGCCATGTGTGATGCTGATCTGTTGGAAGCTCCACATTAGACCCAAGAGTTGAAACAAAGCTATGAAAAGAATCAGTGTGTCCAGGCTGAAGAACTCCAACACAACCTCAAGATCTTCTAGAAGAACTTGAAGATCTAGAAACCAAGTTTGCTGACAACCATCTTGTAGGTAGCGCTGAGACTGGGAATGCTTCAGGTGCACTGTCCATTCATCTGCACGGAAGATACTAGGGCCTTTCACCTACAAACAAGCATGACTGGTTGTATGAAAATCATGAGGAGATACAGGTTCTGCTTCATCAGGCCCATCAGAATAACTTCTCATCAGCTGCCAAGAAAAGTGCCTTTATCAGAGTTTGCAGGACAATCCAGAATAAACTGTATAATGCAAGATGCCTGGCTGAACACCAAGCCAGACAAAGTACACCAACAGAAACAACTTGAAACAGTTCTGGGAAGCCCTCAATGTTCTCTCTAGACCTCAGCCTCTTGGGAGTTGCCCCTTCCTGAGTACAGATGAGACACGACTAATTACAGAGAAAGCTCAGATCCTTCAGAGGTGGTCTGAACAGTTTAAAGCCGTCCTCATCCAACCAGCATCTATTAAAGATGTGGTGATAGATTCCCCTGGTTGACATCAACAACACCATGGATGACTCTCCAGTAATAGTCATGGCTGTTAGATGGGTCACCAAGTTAGATCTGTTGAGGGTAGAAAATCTAAATTAAATACTGTAGCATCTTTGAGAAGGTGGTTTACTGTCATCCTGGACATTTTCTGATTGGTCTATCAGACCTTCTAAGAACTCTTAGAAAGCACTCGTGTCAGTGGGTAGATAGACTGTTCACAAGCCATGTTACAAGTACAAGGTGATTTTGACTGATTCAGAAGTTCATTCTGCATGTTGGTGTGTTAAAAGCGTAGCTCACTGCCTTCTAACCTGATACAAAACTGGCAGAAGTTGATGGAACTTAATTATGCAGCTCATTTGGGCTATAAAAACATGTTCCCTCAACTTTGTATTCCTGTATCGAATAGAGAGTTGGACAATGATCTCAATGGTGCTTCTAACTGTGATTCCAAGGTTGATTATCAGGTTTTGTGTGTGTGTGTGTGTGTGTGTGAGAGAGAGAGAGAGAGAGAGAGAGAGAGAGAGATATTACGTTCCCATCTATAAGTTATCCAAAAAAGAAGGCTTAAGGAGTAATTCTTGTTCCAGTTTAGGAAAAAAAACCTCTTATTTTACAGTAGACTACTGAAATTGAGCTTGCAGGCAACTGCTAAATTATAACAACTTGAGTTTTGGTTTTGGTGTATGAACCGAAACATTGGCTTGTAAATGATGGTTTCAAGGCTTGTTCGCCTCTGACCAATCACCATTTATGTAGAAAACCCAGTTAAAGAAATTATGGATGAGACAGAGAAGATAGACCTCGCGTGTAGAATTCCTGAAGAAGTTTTTTAATGCTTGAGAAGCTGTGGCGGTACAGTAGCTGCAGTATTGCAGGCAAACTCTGCCCACAGCTTGGCGTTTGATCCTGATGGCCCAAAGCTGATTGCATCTTTCCGGGTTGATAAAATGAGGACCCAGAGTGTTGGGGTCAATATGCTGACATGAACTGCTCAGAGGGGGTGCTGTAAAGTACTGTGGCATGGTATATAGTCTATGTGCTATTGCTATTTCTTTTAATTGTCCTGGCTTCTTTCAGTAACGCAACCCATAGTGGCATCTAAAGGAGATTTTGAGGTCTGTTCCATGTATGTTCTGACAGACATAGAGCCTGCATAGAACAGAGTGACAAGCCAAGCATCTTTAACAGCATCTTGGAAAAACCAAAGGTACAAGTACAGATCAGGTGAAACCTGGCTCAAAAGCAGGAACTAGACCTTGGAGTCCTGGTGGACGATTGCTTAAACATGAGCCAGCAGTGTGCAGCAGCAGCCAAAAAAGCTAATGCAATCCTATAAACATAGGCATAGAATGAAAATCACGTGAAGTGTTAGTACTGATTTATAAAGGCTTAGTAACACCCATGCCTGGAATACTGCATCCAGTTTTGGTCACCACATTACAAGAAAGATGTTAAGACTTTGGGGAAGAAAAAGTGCAAAGAAGAGCAACTAAAATGATTAAAGGCCTGGAGACTAAAACATATGAAGGACGGTTGCAGGATTTGGGTTTGGCTGGTCTAGAGAAAAGGACCAGGGAAGACATGACAGCAGTATTCCAGTATTCGGGGGCTGTCAGAAAGAAGAGGGAGTCAATTTATTTTCCAAAGCATCAGAGGGCAGGACAAGAAACAACGGATGGAAACTAATCAAGGAGAGAAGCAACCTGGAATTAAGGAGAAACTTCCTAACAGTGAGAACAATTAAACAGTGGAACAATTTGCCTTCAGTAGTTATGGGTGCCTCATCACTGGAAGTTTTTAAGAAGAGACTTGTCTGAAATGGTATAGAATCTCCAGCTTGAAGGGGCTGGACTACAAGACCCCCAAGGTCCCTTCCAGCTGTATTCTGATTCTGATTTATGGGGTGAATTTGGTCAGCTGCACACAACCGGTGTATTGACTCTAGGCCAATGGCAAGGGTGTGTGATGATATATCTGTTGGCAAGTGTTTCGAGGCTTCATAAATATTTATTCCCTACTCTCTTCCCTCCGTTGCTTCTGAATGCTCTGTGAATTTCAACTCAAGTGGGAAAGGCTGGCCACCGATGACTATGAAAATAGAAGCTGCTTTTAGTAGCTGCACATGCTTGAGTCCCTGAGACCCACAGAGGCCAATTAAATGCTCCTGATGTGGCAAAGCTCTTGAGAAGCCAGAGGGAACAAATTGTAAGTAGTGAAATCTGGGAAAAACAATATCTGAGCTTCAGTCCTTTCTTT
This sequence comes from Naja naja, assembly GCA_009733165.1. Classification (NCBI taxonomy): domain Eukaryota; kingdom Metazoa; phylum Chordata; class Lepidosauria; order Squamata; family Elapidae; genus Naja; species Naja naja. The sequence goes on from CM019155.1 coordinate 140,224,834, forward strand.
ATTCCAGCCATTAAAAAAATGTGGTCCAAATCCTACTTCTTTTTGAAAGCTCACAAGGATTGCTACAATCCCCTTGCTACGTTCCGCCCCACCAAAGCAGATTTTTGTGTGCGCGCCTTCGATTCAGTATCGACTCCTGACAACAAGTTCCTGCAGTTCCCTTGGCAAGGTTTCGGAAGTGATCTCCCGTTGCCTTCTTCATAAAGTTGTGTTTGCACAACACATTGTGGTTTGTAAATGGCATGAACCCAATCTGCCATTGTTTACCTCTTGGTCTGTTGTATGAATCAGACTGTTTTATGGTTTTACTTTGACTTTTCAAATTGTGTAAACACAGCCATTAAGGTTTTTGCAGCATTGTTTGTGGCCCAGTGCTTTGTGAGAACGCAGCCATTGTGGCTTGCTAATCATAGTTTACAATGTTCTGTAAACCCAGCCTTATTTGAGTGTTACCTGCAGCGCACTGGCCAGGATTTTAATTGTGTGGCAGTAAATTCTGTAAATTATATAGTGTAGAACTTTTTTTTCTTCTTTTTTCTTGTTCTAACTGTGCTGGCAACTTTTATTTAGTGTCTTTGACTTGTTACATACTGTTTGCCCATTAAGAACACAAAATTATTCCCCCCCCCCAATAATTTACTGTTAAAATGAACTAAGAATATGATGAAAGTGGCAGATAAAGGCTTCCCCCACTCCAACCTTTTTTAAAAAAACAGGAGTTCTAAATTCTGGGTTTCTTCTTTTGGATATTCAAAGAAAAGTATTTCCATCCTGGGCATATATATATATTACATTTTGGCATCTTCCTTCATATACTAGACTCCAAAACCATTGACTCAATCTGTCCCAACAGTGCTGAGCCCCAACATCGTTTAAAACAGCGGTCCTCAACCTTTTGGGCACAAGGGACCTGTTTCAGAAAAATAAAATGTCTTCCACAGACTGGGGTGGGGGGAATTGGTTTGTGCATAATCTAGGTTGCGCATGTGTACAGATGAAGCTTCAATTGCTTGCCCACTGTTTGTGTACTTGTGGCACTCACTTGCCCACTGCTGATCCATGGACTGGGGGGTTGTGGACACTTGCTTTAAAAGATGATGATGATGATGATGATGATGATGATGATGATGATGATGATGATAATAGTAGAGATAATAGTAACAATATGACAGAGTTCCTAAATTAATCCACTGGTCCTTATGTAAAAAATACAACTTACCTGAATCTGAAAAGTCATGGGAGCATAAAGTGGAAAAAGTCAAAAATGAGAAGGTGAAGTTCTTATGGGACTTTCGAATACAGACAGATCGTCATTTGGAACACCAGATATCACAGTTGTCGAAAACTGAAGCATACAATTTATTGATATCGCTGTACCAGGAAACGCCAGAGTAGAAGAAAAAGAACTGGGGGAAAAAATCACGAAATATTGCGACCTGGCCACTGAAACTATGTGATTATGGATGAAACATGTAACAGTGATACCCATTGTCATCAGGGCACTTGGTACCATGTCCAAGAATTTTACAAAATACATCAAGAAATTGCAGCTTCCTACAACCAGCTGTGGAACTGCAAAAATCTGAACTACTCGGAACATCGTACACTTTAAGAAGATACTTGGTTGATACCTAGGACGGTGGCAGCAACCTGCATCAACCATTAGCACCAGTCAATGGTATTTATGATGCATTTTTGAATGTTCCGTTGATTGAGTTTCATGTTTAATGAATAAAGTATATAATAATAATAAATAATAATCCCAGAATAATCATTCTGATGGAATCCATGTTCAAGAAAACTGAATATTTTTAGAGCTATGATTGCTCCCTCAAGCTTAAATGGTTCCTAAGAGTGAAAGGACTCAAGCCCCGAGGCCAAATGCAGATTACGTGGCCAGGGCTGCTTGGCAGTAGTTACTGAGGATCAAGGAAATCCTTCAAGGTGATGTGCTGGCATTTCCCTTGTCCATTTCTGGCTAGCCGGAGTAGAAGAAAAATGTGGCATGTGTGCCGTCACCTAGCAACCTAAGGGAGGCTGCTACCGTGGTCAGCCAGAGGCTGCAGTCTTCCCGTGCAAACACCGTCATGATAGACTCACATCCTGCAGTTGTCTTCATCGGAGGCATGGGAGATGCTCCCGTATGGACCAGACCCGTCTATCCGGCTTGTTCCATTGACTTTTCCCTACAGTGAAGCGGCAAGCACAAAGAGGAGCAGCTGGTTCATTCGGGCTGATCATAGACCAAGGAAAACATAACCCATCATCGTGCATTGAACACCTCTTCGCATTTCCAGCTTGACTTGGCATGGTGAATGGCGGTCAGCTTATGGATCAACCTGAACCAGAACTTTTAAGGTGTTCTTCTGCCTGGGCTGCGTTGCTTTGTTCTAGGTCAGGGATGTTAAACTCAAGGGCCGCGGGCTGGATCCGGCCCATGCAGTGCTTAGATCTGGCTCGCAGAGCTCCCCTGGAAACAGTGAAGGTTCGGCCCGCGTTGACTCCGCCAGTGAAAACGGAGCTCAGCAGGGACATGCATTGCTTTGCAAGCTCCATTTTTGGCCGGGACGGCCTCCAGCAGCCCTCTACTAGCAAAAACGGAACTGGGGGGATGACTCTGTTTTCACTGGCAGAGAGCTGCAGGAGGCCATTGCAGCTGAAAATGGAGTTCATGAGGGCTGCGCACGCGCCCCCCCCCTCCCGAGCTCCATTTTTGCTGGCAGAGGGTTGCAGGAGGCCATCCTGGCCAAAAACTGAGCTGGTGAGGACCATGCGTAGCCTCCCTGAACTCCATTTTTGATGGCAGAGGGTTGCAGGAGGCCATCCCAGTCGAAAACGGAGCTCGGGAGCCTGTTTTTGCTGGCAGAGTGCTCGGGCCACAGGTGCCCCGACATGAGTGATGTCAAGCTAGACATGCCTGCCTCAATTCCCCAAGGTCAAACACAACCGTGATGAAATCAAGTTTGACACCCCTGTTCTAGGGTAAAATGCTGATTGGGGAATTCTGGGTGTTGAAGCTCACAAATCTTAAAAGTGGCCTAGTTTGGAGACCCCTGCCCTAAGGTATGTCCACTATTTCCAGTTTCCTTACAGATTTTGATAACACTCCATTTTGACTTTCTTCCTCCCTTCCCTCCCCCTCTTTTTTTGTCTTCTTCAAATGTTGTGCGACAGTGTGATACCAAAGCTATTATTTCTCACTTTTTCTCTCCCCACCCTCCCTTTGGATACCTGAAGTGTCACCAGATTCTGTTTGCTTTGCTGTCACATTGTTCAGAGAGTTTTCTATGCCGTGACGATGTTTCCTGTGGGGGTGTTTGCTCGTTGCTTGTAAAGATTGTGTCCTCACGAGTGCTTTTCCTCCAACTTTCGTTTGAATAGTTTGGCATTTTCAGCATCATTTCAGAAAAAGGCATTTGGTTGTATTTTGTTCCCTGTGCAAAAATAAGTGGAGGCAAACGGTGGCTTGGCTTCTGTAGCCATTTCTGGGAATAAAACAGTGGTTGGATTCTCTGGTGAAGTCTAGAAAACCTTGGCGCTTGAGGAACTTTTGCTCCCCCCCAGAGAGGACAGAGCCTCGTGTGGTTATTTGTATTCCCCAATTTTATTATTTTTACGATGAACATATCTAGCACACTTTCTTCTTCCTCCTGTTTTCCCACACAACAAGGTAGGTTGGAGAGAGAGAGATACACACAGACAGACAGACATACACACATACACACATACACACATAGGACATAGAGAAAGATGTATATATGTATGTGGATGGATGGATGGATGGATGGATAGATAGATAGATAGATAGATAGATGAGGGAGAGGGAGAGAGAAAGAGACTGGGCCAAAGTCATCCAGCTGGCTTTCATGGCTAAGGAGGGTCTTGAACTCACAACCTCCCGCTTTCTAGTTTGGTGCCTTAACCACTAGACCAGACTGGGTCTAGGGATGAAATTATGAAGACTGAAATAGTAAGTTGAACTTGTTTCCAATGTCTTTCCTATAACTGAACAGGGCTATACTCACCTCAGGGCATCATTCAGTAATGAGTGATCTGCAGATGGATGACAAACCGCTTGGTGGTTTCCTTGCAGATGTTTCATGGCCAATCTAGGTACCATCGTCAGTGCACTGATGATGTTACCTAGTTTGGTCATGAAATGTCTGTAAGAAAATAAACTCAGTGAGCACCAAAGACCCCACAGTTCAATCCTGAGCTATAAATATTTTCTTCTATTGAAACCCCACACAACTGGGCAGATCAAAGAAGTGAAAACTTACTATTTCAGTGACGGCTCCTTAATATTTATCTGGGTAAATGCAGAATCTTGGAGGGATATCTAGTCCTTTTTTTATAGTGTGTTAGTGAAAATAAAGTCCCTTTGAAATGCTGCTTTGCACAGTCTTGTGTCACCATAAGCATCTGAGTCCAGCTACTGATTCTGAAGTGACTCAAACTGGAGAAGAACTATCTAAAACATATAAAGAACAGTTGTTGGAACTGGGTATGTCTAGTTTGATGAAAAGAAGGGCTAGGGGTGACATAATAGCAGTGTTCCGATATCTCAGGGGCTGCCACAGAGAAGAAGGAGTCAAGCTATTCTCCACAGCACCTGAAGGCAGGACAAGAAGCAATGGATGGAAACTAATCAAGGAGAGAAGCAACTTAGAACTAAGGAGAAAATTCCTGACAGAACAATTAACCAGTGGAACAACTTGCCTCCAGAAGTTGTAAATGCTCCAACATGGAAGTTTTAAAGAGGAGATTGGACAACCATTTTTTTTTTGAAATGGTATAGGCTTACAGACCTTGTTAAGTCCTTAACCTTGGTTGATTAAACCGAGCATGGCTAGATTTATCCAGTGGTATAAAACAGGGGTCATCAACCTTTTGGACCTCAGGGACCACCAAACTCATAATTTTAAATCCCAGGGACCTCTAACTGATTCTGTGGGGGTGGCCTAATTTGTGGGTGTAGTTTGGTGGTCATGTGACTGGCTGGGCATGGCTTGTATGTAAATATTATAAATATTTATATAAATATTGAATTTTTTATAAAAAAAGAGCAACTTTTACCCAAAATCAGGCAAAGCAGGCAGGCTGATTGAGTTGCTCACAGAATCACAGATTCATTTAGAGATCTATCTATCTGCCATCGGCTAGCTCAGTCTGTCACATAAAATTTGCTTGCAAGCAAACTCATAAAATTTGCTAGCAAGCAAATGCACAAAATTAAATCACAGCACACCATGTATGTAAATATTGATTTTTTTTAATTAAAAAAGAGCAACTTATACCCGAAATCATGCAAAGCAGGCAGGCAGATTGAGTTGCTCACAGAATCATTCAGTGATCTATCTGCCATTGGCAATCTCTCAAATTTGCTTGCCGTGAGTCTGCACTGAATAATAGAACCTTCAGTCCTAAGGGAGGTTCAGCTGTGCTTAAAAGCAGAGCCGAAGATCTAAAGACTAGCTAGAAAGCAAGAAATCCAACCATTTCCTGCTTCCTAGCTAATCTAAATCTCCCAGCACAGCAGAACAGATGATGGTCGAAAAAAGGAAAAATAGCAATTTAGCAGGCAAGTTTGCAGGGTAAGGAGTGAGTGGGTGGGGAGGGATCCCACAGGCCATGTGGGCGGTGCAGCCTTGTGTTAATGTGCAGCCTGGATTAATTGCTTTAGGGATTGTGCTCTGGGGGTGAGATTTTTCTGTGGCCCACCAAAATTTTCTCAGGCACCAGTGGACATGACCACGGTTGGCGACCGCTGGTATAAAACGATCCCAAGTTTTAAGACTGTGTAGCAGCCACAAATGAGCCCAAAATTTATGCTGGTAAGTGAGATGTTTGTTAAGTGAGTTTTTGTCCCATTTTATGAACTTTCTTGCCACAGTGGTTAAGCGGATCACTGTGGTTGTTAAGTTAGTCATGCAGTTGTTAAGTGAATCGGGCTTCCCGATTGACTTTGCTTGTCAGAAGGTCACAAAAAGTGGATCGCACAATCCCAGGGACCCTGCAACCGTCATAAATGTGAGTCCATTGTCAAGCATCTGAATGTAAATCACATGGCTGTAAGGATGCCACAACGGCCATGAGTGTAAAAAAATGGTCACGAGTCATATGCTTTGCTTCTCAGAAGGTCGCAAAATGGGAATCACATGACCCCAGGACATTGCAATGGTCATAAATGTGAATCGGTTGCCAAGCATCTGAATTTTGATCACATGACTAGTCTCTCTTTTTGTTTTCAGTGCCGTTGTAACTTTGAGCGGCCACTAAATGAACTGTTGTAAGTCGAGAGCTGCCTACATGAACAGCTTGGGTGAACTTTCCATCTCAAACATAATCTGCCTTGTGGTGGTGTTATGCACTTGAAGATAGACCCTCTGAGCTCTCTGTTAGTTGTATTGATAGTGCCAATTGTAACAGATTAACACAGTTGGAAGGGATCTTGTAGGCCTAGCCCTACCCCCTACCCCGCCCAAGCAGGAGACCCTACACCATCCCTGACAGATGGCAGTCCAGTCTCTTCTTGAAAGCCTCCCGTGATGAAGCTTCCATAACATCCAAAAGCAACTTCTGTTCCATTGGTTGATTGTTCTCACTGTCAGGAAATTTCTCCTTATTTCTAGGTTGAATCTCTCTTTTGTCAGTTTCCATCCATTGTTCCTTCTCTGGCCTTTCGGTGCCTTGGAAAATGGCTTGACCCCTTTCTCTCTGTGGCAGCCCCTCAAATATTGGAAGACTGCTATCATGTCTCCCCTGGTCCTTCTCTTCACTAGACTAGCCATGCCCAGTTCCTGCAACTGTTCTTTATATGTTTTAGCCTCCAGTCCCCTCATCATCTCTGTTGCTCTTCTCTGCATTTTCTCTAGAGTCACAACATCTTTTTTATAGTGTGGTGACCAAAACTGGATGCAGTACTCTAGGTGTGGTCTTACTAAGGCTTAGTAAGTATTAGTAATACTTAGTATTAGTACCTCTCTTGATCTTGATTGTATCCCTGAGTTAATGCAATTTAGGATTGTGTTGGCTGTTTTGGCCACCGCCGCACACTTCTGGCTCATATTTAACTGGTTGTCTCACAGATGTAGCTCTGGTGTTTAAAACTGTCCTTGTCACGTAGCATGCCGTAGTTTGAAGGGAGAAAAATTCAGAATCCCCTTTTTTGTTGTTGCTAATTGCCTTGTTCTCAGCAGAAGGGTACAGACAGCAATTAGCATCCATCAGACTATGAAGCAGGTTCTGAGCCTTGTAGTCTCCAGGAAAAACAGTATGAATAGCAGTGTTACTAATCCGAGGTCAAATGCCCTGGGATCTCATTAATTCCAATTGGAAGTTAGTGTCGCTTTTTTTCTTCTTCTACGCACAGATGGGTTCAAGAAAGTTACTCAGCCATCAGCATTAGCCAAAGACGTTCCATCTCTGACAACGTGTGAATTAATTTATCGCCCCTCCCCTTTTTGTCCAAATTAGTTGTCAATTGCTTAACATCAGCTGGGCCACAATCCCTTTCCCTAATTAGAAGCCAGTGAGAAGGTCAAATTCTCACCTCCTGGAGTTGTGGGTACTCCAATGCTGGAGGTTTTCAGGAAAAGATTGGACAACCATTTATCCAAAGTGGTGAGAGGACTCTTACCTTAGAAGGTTGAGGTGTCAAACCCAAGGCCCGTGGGCCGAATCCGACCCGTGAGATATTTAGATCTGGCCTCTGGGGCTGTCCTGGAAATAACGCCCTGCCCCGCGGTGCCTCTGCCAGTGAAAAATGAGCTCAAGAGGACCGTGCATGGTCCCCCCAGCTCAGTTTTTGCTGGCAGAGTGCTGCAGGAGGCCATCACAGCCAAAAATGGAGCCGGGGCGCACCTGCGCCCCCGAGCTCTGTTTTTGCTGGCAGAATGCTAGCAAAACAAACTACTACCAAAAGTGGATCCCTCCAGCCCCACCAGGACCACCACAGGTGCCCCCGACATGAGTGATGACAAGCTAGCCAGCCTGCCCCCCTCCCCCTGAGGTCAAACACAACCCTGATGAGGCCTTCAATGAAATCGAGTTTGACACCCCTGGACCACAAGATCTCCACAGTCTTTTCCAGTTGTGGGTTTTTTTTGGAAAGATCTTGGGATTAGCAGGACTTTGAGCCAAGGCTACTGATCTTTTTTTTAAAAGTCAGATGAATGATAGGATGTGTTAGAAAGGCAAGTGGATCTGGTGGATCTGAGTTTTATTTGGATACAGGTAGTTGTTGACGTACAACCGCAATTTGAGCCCAACATTTCTGTTGCTAAATGAAGCATTTGTTTGCACTTAGCACTCAAGGCAAAATCCCTTTGTATGATCTCCACAATAATCCTTTGTTTGGGCTTGGAGCTAGTAGCAATAGCACTTAGACTTTGTAGTGCTTTATAGCCCTTTCTAACCAGTTTACAGAGTCAGCCTATTGCCCTCAACAACTGGGGTCCTCATTTTACCCACCTCGGAATTCTGGAAGTCTGAGTCAGCCTTGAGCCAGGATCGAACTGGTGGCAGTTGGCAGAGTTAGCCTAAAATACTGCATTCTAACCACTGCTCTTCGTTGTCTGATTGTTAAGTGAGTTTTACCTCATTTTACGACTTTTCTTGCCACAGTTGTTAAGCGAAACACCACAGTTATTAAGTTAGCAACACGGTTGTTAAGTGAATCTGGTTTCCCCGTTGACTTTGCTTATCAAAAGGCTGTAGACCCCAGGCCACTGCAATTGTCATCAATTGCCAAGCACCTGAATTTTGATCACGTGACCATGGGGTTGCTGCAGTGGTCATAAGTGTGAAACACGGTCATAATTCACTTTTTTTCAGTGCCGTTGTTAATGCGTATCTAGATTTCTCATTTGGAACCACAGGGAGGGGGCAGATAAATGTATTCTTCTTAATAGTATGGAAATAGCTGATGGTCCTCTTTGTTTTCCCTCAACTTTCCAGTCCTAATTTTACTGGCTGGATTTCCTTGTGGCATCCCACTCAAGTATTTCAGTAGATCCAACCTGCTTGATTTAAATATTCTAGACCTAGAAAACCTAGAACTACGCCGCCTTCTGTCCGATCTAAGTATAGTATATAAAATCATACATTGCGATGTCCTTCCAGTCAATGAATACTTCAGCTTCAACCATAACAATACAAGAGCACACAATAGATACAAACTCAAGGTTAACCGCACCAAACTTGATTGCAGGAAATACGACTTCACCAACAGAGTGGTCAATGTCTGGAACACTCTACCTGACTCTGTGGTTTCTTCCCCAAACCCCAAAAACTTTAACCTTAGACTGTCTACTATTGACCTCACCCCTTTCCTAAGAGGTCTGTAGAGTGCATAAGTGCACCAACATGCCTACCGTCCCTGTCCTATTGTTTCTTTTATTTTTCTTATATGCATTTATTTCAAGTATTCATATCTATATTTATCCTTATACTTATTATCTTGTAAGCAATTTACAAAATAAATAAATAATAATAAATAAATAAAAATAAATAAATAAAATATTTACAAGATCAGCTGGGTGGTGTGACCTATAAATTAAAAAGATGCAAAATAAATTGGCGGATAATCGGAGGGGCATTTTTTTTGTGCTGTGTGGTTCCCATTTAGCATAATCAACAGAAATAGGACAATAGTGACAGATTTTAGAAGCTGGGAGGTTTCCTGGGTTTACAGGGGCTGACTATCATTAGATATAATGAGGAAGCTGCCTTAAATAGCAATTTCAGATAGTTGTGAAAGGACCTGGTGCATTATATTTTAGATTTGGGGAAAGGATTTTCTGCTTCCCAGCTGTCAAAAATCAAGGGCCTTGGGGTTGGATTTTCAGCGTCAACCAGGAAAAAGCCTGGGGCCACATTCAATGTTTACCATTTTCTCTCCAAACCAGCATTCTTCCTTGTCTTGTGGTAGCCTGCTTTAAATTCCCCTAAATTGGTCCTGCAAAGGGGGCACAGAAATGTGTCAACAGAAGAAACAAGGAGTGGCAATGATAGCTAGGCTTCAAAGAGAGGAATAGCCAGCCAATATTCTGAAGATGGCTTTCCAGCTAATATGGCATCTCCTTGGGGCTGCCAAGAACAGGAGAAACCTTACGGAACTAAGCCAGACTTAAACAGGTAACTCCTCAACTTATGACCACAATTGAGCCGTAAATTCCTGTTGCTAAGTGAGACAGTTGTTAATTTAATTTTGCACCCATGCTAAGATCGTTAATGAATCACCGCAGTTGTTAAGTTAGTAGCAATAGCTAACAGGTAACAGATAATCACATTTGGAAGGGACCTTGTAGGTCATCTAGTCCAAACCCCGCCCAAGTGGGAGACCCTACACCATTTCTGACAAATGGCAGTCTAATCTCTTCTTGAAAGTCTCAAGTGATGGCGCTCACACAGCTTCTGAAGGCAACTTCTGTTCCATTGGTTGATTGTTCTCACTGTCAGAAAGTGCTTCACCACTAAACCACTTCACAGTGCTTTACTAGCGCCCTCTCTAAGCAGTTTACAGAGTCAGCCTATTGCCCCCAACAGTCTGGGTCCTCATTTCACTGACCTTGGAAGGCTGGAAGGCTGAGCAAACTACAGTTTGGCATATATGAACATACCCAGAAAAGCCTATTAGTAAATGTGGACATTAGTTTAACAGCAAGGATTAGTTTAACGAATGCAGAATTTAATTATTTATTGAGAATTATTTTTATGCCATATTTAATTGCATACCTAGTAGTATTTTAAAAAAATTAAGAATAACCAATAAAAAAATTATGAGCTATAAGAAACTAAAAACCAAAAGGAGAAACATATATAAGAAGCCCCTAAAATGAAACAATTAAAACATTTCTTATTATAGTCATTCTTTAGTCTGTTTCAAAGTTTCTTCCTGAGGTGTTTGGGATTCTGAGAAGCTATTTAGGAATTCCAATTTGAGAATTAGCTTCCAGTTTTAAGTTACAATGTTTGGCTGCTGCTGTTGCCAGGGTGCCTTAACTAGCTCGCAAATTGTCAATGCAGGTTTAATTGTTGCATGTTTATTGTCATTGCGGCCATGCCATAAACCATCTTGAAGCCTCTGGGAAATGGGTGTTTTAGAAATGTGTACATAAATAAATACCTCTAGATTATGGCTAGGAGATAGAGTAGCTCAGCACGCCAAGCGCTATGGGTCCTTGCAGGACCAGCAACTCGTAGTGGTGAGATTAAGCCAGGAGGCAGCATGGCATCAGCTGCCACATGGTATGTTACTGTCTGCCACACGGTACATTAGTGCTATTGTGTAACAACTTGGCAGAGGTACATTGACGATGCGTTCCTGGAATAGGTGTGAGCCACACGCTGTGTGAAATTTGGGATTGCTCAGATTGACTGACAAAAAAAGCACAACAGAAGGTTTTGTAAGCAAACTCTGTGGTTGCTCCTGTGCAATATTCCCTTTCATGACAGGTTAGAATTTGTAGAATGAAGCTCTAGAACTAAACACAAAAAAGTAAAAAAAAAACCCAGGCAGACAAAAAATGATCCATAGCAGTTCTCAGAATATTCAGCACTCTTGGGAAGGAAACCCAGGTAGGCTACAAAGTAGAAGAGTTAATTTATTAGGTCAATAGGATCATCACAACGACTCAGTTCCGGTTTTCATCTGACTACCAATTGCACAGCTGAATGAGGTAATGCAATGATAGAACAATATATAAGATGTTATGTAAATTATCAACAAAATGATTGGGTTGATTTATTGCTGTTTGCTGAAGTAGGGTATACTAATGTGGTACACCACAGCACTGGATTTACTACAGCTTTCAAGGGACCTCTGGGATTGAATATGTGGCTATGTCTGAGATCCCTCAAGTCATCCCATTGTCCACAACCTCAGCTGATTGGATGAATAATATAAGAAGCACATGGATACACAAGGCTCTAGAAGAAGCACAAAAAAGTCAAAACAAAACAGGCAGACAAGAAATGAGCTACTCAGAAGATTAAAGTAGGTGATAAGGTATATTTATCCAGCTTTCAAGCAGGGGGTTTGACTAGAAGACCTCCAAGGTCCCTTCCAACTCTGCTATTCTATTTATATTCTACATTCAAAATGCATTATTCTTTGTGCCTTGGTATCTCTGAAAAAGCCAGGGAAGCAATTTTCAGTTATCCTTTTGGCATTGCTCATATGCAATTCATCCTCAGCCTGACAAGCTTCCGGTTGGGTGGGCTTCTGCTCCCACCTGTAAAACAAGGTAAAGGGGTCCCTGCAGTTTTTACTCTGCTAGTCATTGCTGACTATAGGGGAGAGTTTTTATCTCTGTTTCAAGAGATAAAAACCAGCTCGGTCAGAAGATATTTCCATGGTCATTTGGCCAACATGAGTCACGGAGTGCTGTTCTTTCCCACCGAAATAGTACCTATTTATCTACTTGTATTTGCATGCTTTCGAACTGCTGGGTTGGCAGGAGCTGGGGCGAGGAGGGAAGCTCACCCCATCGAGTAGAGCTCAGGTCTCGAACCTAGGCTTCCAGCTTTCCGACAAGCCCAGCATCTTAACTGCTGAGCCACTGCACCACCCATTTGTTCTCACTTGCTAAAGAATTATGGGTGTTGATCCTGTCATCTGCAATGTGACCAGGTGAGGAACATGGTGATAGATGTAGTCCTTCACCATAGCAGTTGCATTCTGGTTTGTATGAAAGAGCCTGAAACATGTTTGAGGTGGTCTAGTTTCCAAACGTATGTATATCCTGGGTCCACCAAGGTTAATTCAGGTTTAATCACCCTCTACAGTTGTAAGGGACCTTAGATGTCTTCTAGTCAACCCCCTGCTCAAGCAAAAGAACCTATACTATTTCAGACAGATGGCTGCCGAATCTCTTCTTAAAAATGTCAAATGGAGCATCCACAATTTCTGGAGGCAAGTTGTTCCACTGATAGATTGTTCTAATTGTTGGGGAAAATTTTCCTTATTTCTAGGTTGCTTCTCTCCTTGATTAGTTTCCACCCATTCTTCTTGTTCTGCCTTCAGGTGCCTTGAAGAATAGGTTGACCCCTTCTTTTTTGCGGCAGCCCCTGAGGTATTGGAAGACTATTACAATGTTACCCTTAGTCCTTTCTCTTCATTAGACTAGCCATATCCAATTCCTGTAATTGTTCTTCATAATGTTAGCCGCCAGTCCTCTAATCACTTTTGTTGCTGTTTTCTGCACTCTTTCTAGCATCTCAACATCTTTTTTGTATAATGGCAACCAAAACTGAATGCAGTACAGATAGTCCTCGATGTAACAACAGTTCATTTAGTGACCGTTCGAAGTTACAATGGCACTGAAAAAAATGACAATTTATGACCAATTTTCACACACAACCATTGCAGCATCCCCATGGTCACATGACTTTCATTTGGACACTTCATATTTATGATGGTTGCTGTGTCCTAAGGTCATATGGATCCGGGGTCGCCTACCTTTTGGACCTCAGGGACCACCAAACTCATAATTTTAAATCCCGGGGACCACTAATATGAATTTTGACTGACGGTGGCTTACTGACATTGGGGGGCTGGGTGGGAAGAGAGAGAGAGAGAGAGAGATCTGATCTAACCTCTCTTTCTCCCTCTCCCACCCTCTCTCTGTCACACACCCACACAAACACAGAGAGGCAGGGGTGGGATTCAAATTTCTTAACAACTGGTTCTGTGGGCGTGGCCTAATGTGTGGGTGTGGCTTGGTGGTCATGTGACAGGCTGGGCATGGCTTTTATGTAAATAGTATAAATATTTATGTAAATATTGAATTGTTTATAAAAAAAGACCAACTTATACCCAAAATCAGGCAAAGCAGGCAGGCAGATTGAGTTGCTCACAGAATCATAGATTCATTCAGAGATCTGTGATTCTGCCATCGACTACCTGAGTCTGTCACATAAAATTTGCTAGCAAGCAAACTCACAAAATTAACTCACAACACACCATGTATGTAAATATTGGAATTTTTATTTAAAAAAAGAGCAACTTTTACGCAGAACAGGCAGGAAGATTGAGTTGCTCATAGAATCACAGATTCACTTAGAGATCTATGATTCTGCCATCGGCTACCGGCACTGAATAATAGAAGCTTCAGTCCTAAGGAAGGTTTGGCTCTGCTTAAAAGCAGATCTGAAGATCTAAAGATTAGCTAGAAAGCAAGAAATCCAAGGTTTCCTGTTTTCTAGCTAATCTAAATCTCCCTGCACAGCAGAACAGCTGATGGTCAGGAAAAAAAGGAAAAATAGCAACTTAGCAGGCAAGTTTGCCAGGTAAGGAGTGAGTGGGCGGGAAGGGTTCCTGGGGCCATGTGGGTGACGCAGCCTTGTGTTCCCGTGCAGCCTGGATTAATTGCTTTGGGAGGGGTGCTCTGGGGGTGACATTTCTCTGCGGACCACTGATATAGATCACCTTTTGCAACCTTCTGACAAGCAAAGCCAATGGGGAATCCAGATTCACTTAAACAATCGTGTTACCAATTTAACCACTGCAGTGATTCACTTAACAAATGTGGCAAATGTACAATGGGGCAAAACTCACTTAACAAATTTCTCACTTAGCAACTTAAATCCTGGGCTCAATTGTGGTTGTAAGTCGAGGACTACCTGTGTTCCAAGTGTTCATTAAAAACTTCCTGAACAGTTCCTTGGGAGTCAGCCTGAGATACAGGACTGATGGGAGACTGTTCAACCTGTGAAGACTCCAGGTTGTCACCAAGATAAAGGAGACTGTGCTACGAGACCTCCTTTTTGCTGACAACTGTGCCCTGAATGCTGGATCAGAGCAGGAAATGCAAGCCAGCATAGACAAATTCGTAGCAGCATGCAACAACTTCGGCCTCTTCATCAACACAAAGAAGACCCAAGTAATGCAAGGAAGCTCTGAATGCCCAACACCAAGAGCCCATCATCACAGTGAAGGGATAAAAGCTGCAAGCGGTGGATCAATTTACATACCTTGGTAGTAACGTCTCCCATACAGTGACAATTGGTAGTAACGTCTCCCATACAGTGACAATTGGCATCGAAGTCGACTGCAGAATTGCCAAGGCAATCCCTGCATTTGGCAGACTACTAACCAATGTGTGGGACTGCCATGGAATAAGCCTTGTTACAAGTCTACCGAGCAGTAGGGTTGATGTATGCCAGTGAAACTTGGAGGCACGCTAGGCAATTGAACCACTTCCACACAACCTGCCTCCACGGATTTCTGAGGATCTGATGGCAGGACAAGGTGTCAGACACAGAAGTCCTCTCCAGGGCAGGTCTGCCATCAGTTTACACACCGCTGGTTAAAGCCCAGACACTCTGGGCATGCCATGTTTGTAAGGATGCCAGACCACAGCATCCCCAAATAGGTTCTCTATGATGAGCTGTCTCAAGGAAAGTGATCACACGGGGGACAAAGGAAGCGATACAAATACATGCTGAAAGCCTCTCTCAAGTCCCTGGATATCAACACTGCCTCCTGGGAAACCCTGGCACAAGATTGATCATCATTGCGCACGTTGATCCACCAAGGCTGCCAGACATTTGACTACAGAAGGATAACCATAGCACAAGAGAAGTGAGCACTCTGCAAAACCAGAGCTGCAAATGCTGCAATAGTGGTGCCCACACATGTCTGCCCGACATGGCAGAATGTTCCATGCCTGTATAGGCCTTACCAGCCACCTGCGGACACACTGTGGATAGCCCACAACCCCTTAGATGTCAAGATCCTCTTCGAAAACGATGGACGAATATCATCAAAAATGATACTCTTCCTTCCAAACCCCTAGTTTTACATTCCTAACTGTGCAGCAAAACCAAACATGTCCTTAAATCTTAGATACAGTTTTTTAGGGAGGGATCTGTGTCTTGCCTTATTGAATTCTTGCATTCAGGGCAATATTAGTTCCAAATAGAGATGGAGACATATTTTTCCCGCTTCTTACGATACATTTCCTTGGGTATAATCTTCTTCAGTGACTACACGCTGGTAATTGATGGCGCTGGAGCTAATGAAGATTACTTTGCTAGAGGCCTGAAGTGATTGCTTTGAAATTAGGTTAAGGGCCTTTTATCTTATCCTATTAGCATACTTTAGGAAATGTAATCAGGGTTTAGGCATTGGGAAATAAAAGATTTCTGCCCATTTATGTGTAACCTCTCTTCCTTCAGGGATCTCAAGGCAAAATCCCTTCGTATGATCTCCTTAATAATCCTTTGTTTGGGCTTGGAGCTAGTAGCAATAGCACTTAGACTTATATACCACTTTATAGTGCTTTACAGCACTCTCTAAACGGTTTACAGAGTCAGCATATTGCAAATTGCCCAAACAATTTGGGCCCTCATTACACTGACCTCGGAAGGACGGAAGGCTAAGTCAACCTTGAGCCTGGTGGGATTCGATCTACCAAATTGCAGTAGGAGTAGCTTGCAGTATTGCACTCTAATCACTGCGCCACTCAGGCTCTATTAGTAACCCAGTGAGATGGGCTTAGCCTCATCCAAATAGGGCGGGGGTGGCAAACTCAGTTTCATTGAGGGCCGCATCAGGATTGTGTTTGACCTTGTGGGGCTGGGGTGGGCATGACCAGCTCAACGTCACTCATGTCGGGGGCACCTGTGGTGGCCTGAGCGCTTTACCAGCAAAAACATGCTCCTGAGCTCCGTTTTCAGCTGCGACGGCCTCCTGCAACCTTCTGCCAGCAAAAATGAAGCTCGGGAGGGCCGCCCATATCCCTCCCGAGCTCTGTTTTCACTGGCAGTGGCATTGCGAGCCGGTCCTTCGCTGTTTCCATGGTGGCAGCATGGGCCAGATCCAAGCATCCCGTGGGCCAATTACAATTTAAATGTTTTTTTATAGCACTGTTTCTCAACTTTGGTAACGTTAAGACGGGGGGACCGCAACTCCCAGAATTCCCTAGCCAGCATGGCTGGCTGGGGCATGCTGGGAGTTGAAATCCACAAGACCCTTGCAATAGCTGTACAAGCTATATCAATGAGACTCTCCAGTTCCTTCTGCACCTGTCCTTCTTCCCCACAATGGTGTCCTGCCTTTTTTCATAGCAGACCGGCAGTGAAAATAGATCAGTAATTGAAGGCATTCCTTGACTTATGACCACAGTTGAGCCCCAGATTTCCATTACAAAGTGAGACAACTGCTAAGTGAGGTTTGCCCTATTTTATGACCTTTCTTGCCACAGTTGCTAATTGAATCATTGTAGTTGATAAATTGGTGACATGGTTATTAACTGAATCTGGCTTCCCCATTGACTTTGCTCATCAGAAGGTCGCAAAAGAGGATCACATGACTGGGACACTGCAGCCATTATAAATAGGTGCCAGTTGCCAAGCATCTGAATTTTCACCATGGGGATGCTGCAATGGTCATAAGTGTGAAAACAGTCACAAGCCACTTTTTTCAGTGCCGTTATGACTTTGAACGGTCTCTAAACGAACGTTTGTAAGAGGATGACTTACCTCTACAACATTCTGATTTTTGTAAAGCAGGAAGTCTTTTCTTTCAAACTCCTCTCTTAATTCTTTGAGGATTGAAAGCTTATGCTATTCTGTTTCCCCAAAAATAAGACCGCGTCTTATTTGCTCCAAGAGATGCATTAGGGCTTATTTTCAGGTTAGGTCTTATTTTCAGGGAAACACAATAAATGGCAAACCACAAGTTCTTTTCAGATCTTGCAAATGTCCAAACTCCTGTTTTGGATGCTGGTCCCTTCATGCATAGAGGTCCTGTTTCTTCCCTACTTCTGTGTCTCCCCACCCCTGTCTCTCATCTTTATTTATTGATGCCCACAGGCTGCCAGTGCTGTCAGCCTGCATCAAGGAGAAGAGATGGCAGCTTGCTCGGCATGCCAGGTGGAAAGGAGAGGTGGGAGGGGAAGTCATTGAGAAGTCAAGATTTTTTTCCCTGGTGGAATACAGGTGGTCTTTGATTACAATAGTTTGCTTAGTGACTGTTCCAAGTTACAACGGCCCTGAAAAATGTGACTTACAGTCGTTTTTCACAGTTACGAGCTCAGTAGTATCCCTGTGATCATATGATCAAAATTCAGACACTTGGCAGTTGGTTCACGCTTATGACCATTGCTGTGTCCCGGGGTCATGTGGATCCTCTTTTGTGACCTTCTGAGAAGCAAAGTGAAGGGGGAAGCCAGATTCACTCAACAACTGGGGGACTAACTTTATCAACTGCAGTGATTCACTTAATATCTGTGGTAAGAAAGGTCAACAGTGAGGCAAAACTCACTTAAGAAATGTCTCACTCGACAACAGAAATTTTGGGCCCTGTTGTAGTCATAAGTCGAGGACTATATGTAGTATTTTAGGAATGACAAATTGATTTGTGTCAGCCATCCTGCACTTAACTTCAAGTAATCCCAAAGAATAGAGCAGGGGTCCCCAACCTCCGGGCAGTGGCCCACTTCTGACTGGACCACGGACTATTTTGAAACCTGGCCTCATAAGTGGAAGGCCAATTCCCCTCTCTCCTCCCCCACTAAGCCAGGCTGCCAAGCCGCAAAGATTGGGGACCGCTGGATTAAAAACTCTTATCATAGCTAGCCATGTGGGATCCAGTCAGTTCTGACTCATTCATGGTTTAGCCTACCCAGTCAATACAGGTATTCCTCAATTTACGACCACAATTGAGCCCAGAATTTATGTTTCTAAGTGAAACATTTGCCAAGTGAGTTTTTGCCCCCTTTAATGACTTTGGCCAAGTGAATCAGGGCAGAAGTTCAATTAGTGACACGGTTGTTGAGCGAATCTGGCTTCCCCACTGGCTTTGTTTGTCAGAGGGTCGCGAAAGGGGATCACGTGATTCCCTGGGATGCTGTGACCGTCATAAATACGAACCGGTCGTCAAGCATCCAAATGTAAATCACGTGGCCAGAGGGATGCTGCAAAGGTCGTAAATGTGAAAAACGGTCATAAGTCACTTTTTTGAACGTCCTTGTACCTTTGAATGGGCGCTAAATGAACCATATAGTAAGTCGAAGACTACCTGTATCTCTCCTCGAACAGACCCAGCTACCCTCAGGTCTATTTGTGCCTCGATCTGTGAATATAAAGGCCTTAATTATGAAAAGCATTCTCAAAAAGTTTTTTCAGGCCTGCATAGTCAGCCTGCTCTCTTTTTTTCCCCACAGCCAAGAACGGCATTTGGAAAGCAGTGGCGAAGGGTAGATTTTGAATGAATGCATTTTGTAGGAAGGCGCATTCCTAACAGATGACATCCCTGTGCAAAAATGAGTGAGCCCGTTGCATTTTTGTGACACGCTCGGTCTCGGCTTCCACTCTCTGAGGAAAACGAAGCCTGTTGGAGGGCTGTCGATCTTTGTGTGACGTGAAACTTTCTTGGTGGTGTGGGCCTCCCCACCAAGATGTTTTCACAATATATGGATACTCCCAGTTCATTTAGTAATTGTTTAAAGTTGCAGAGGCACTGAAAAAAGTGACCGGTGACTGTTTTTCACACTTAATGACCGTTGCAACATCCCCACGGTTACGCGATCAAAATTCGGACACTTGGCAGCTGGTTCATATTTATGACGGTTGCAGTGTCCCCGGGGTCTTGTGATCTCCTTTTGCGACCTTCTGACAAGCAAAAGTCAACAGGGGAAGCCAGGTTCACTCCACAACCATGTGTCTAACTCAGGGGTGCCAAACCTGATTTCATTGAGGGCCGCATCAGGATTATGTTTGACCTTGTGTGTGTGTGTGTGTGTGCATGGCCAGCTCGATGTCACTCATGTTGGGACACTTGTGGTGGCCGCTAAGGCAGGACATCTCTCAGGTCCTCCCTCACTCTCATTATAATCCTTCCTTCCCCTCTTTCCTTATTTTTCCTTCCTTGCTCTCTTCCCATCTTTTTCTTTTCTCTTTCCCTTTCTTCTTTCCTGTCTCGTCTTGCATGCTCAAATGCAAAAGGGGAAACATTTCTCCTTTTGTTTTTAGTTTGTTTTGATAGCCATCTGACAGCTAAAATGGAGGTCAGGGGCCATGCGTGGCCCTCCAGGACCCCATTTTTGGCCCGCACTGCCTCTTGCAGCCCTTTTGACAGTGAAAACTGAGCTTGTGTAGCCATCCCGTGCTCCATTTTTGCTGGCAGAGGCACCATGTGCCGCTCCTTTGCTGCAGGGTGGCCCTACAGGCCAGATGTAAGCACCCTATGGGCCGGATGTGGCCCATGGGCCTTGAGTGTGACACCCCTGATCTAACTTGATCGCTGCAGGGATTGACTGAACAATTGTGGCAAGAAAGTTAGCAAAAGCAATAGCACTTAGACTTATAAACCGCTGTACAATGCTCTACAGCCCCCTCTAAGCAGTTTATAGAGTCAGCCTATTGCCCACAACAATCTGGGTCCTCATTTTACCCACCTCGGGAGGATGGAAGGCTGAGTCAACCTTGAGCCTGGTGGGATTTGATCTGCCAAATTGCAGGCAGCTGGCTGTCAGCAGAAGTAGTTTGCAGTACTGCACTCTAACCACTGCACACCAAAGTTCATAAAAGCGGGCAGAATTCACTTGACAAATGTTCTCGCTAAGGAACAGAAATTTTTGGCTCAATTATGGTCACAAGTTAAGGGCTGCCTGTATTTCTAGCTTACCCCCTTAGCTTTAAATTGTTGATTTCTGGCTGTTGTGCCTTGTGTGATATCTCTTCCTCCCATCCACTCAGGCTCCCCCTCCCTCAAAAAAGTCTCTTTCCTCTGCTTCTCTTTTCTTTTTTGCTACGGCCTTAATGTGGATTAGAAATAGCTACCCAAAAGGATCTACAGAGGCTCTTTTAAAGCCTATTCTTTTAAAGCCTATTCCGCGATTAGAAATGTTAGAAATGAACTGAGCGTGTGTGTTCGTGTGTACTTGTGTGTGTGTGTGTTTTGTTAGTCCTACAACCCCCCACTTCACCTGCAACCCCGCCACTCGACTCAGGGCTGATGGGAAGGTGAGAGCCAAATGTGATTAATTCCTGGTGGCCATAAGAGGCTTTCTCTCAAATCCTCACCGTAGTTCGGGTCCTAGGAAGCTTAGTGGTGCTTTGCTTTAGTAAGAGCTGGAAAAGAGAAAAGATAGCATTGTGGACAAGGAAGCGGTTTGACGTCTGATTAGAGAGGAGGCTGAGCTTATACTAACTGTGTAAATATTACTAGCATTCTGCTACTGGGCACCCTCTTGAGTATATAGCTGATGTAGGTTTTTGTCAATGCCATTGGGGAATACTGAGAGTAGAAGGTCCAGTACATCTCCACGTTAATATTTCCAGGAAATCTGTAGTGCCTGCCTCCTTCTGCAGCTGGAGCATCAAAAAGACTACAGTTGGTCTTTGACTTACAACCATTTGTTTAGAACAGTGATGGCTAATCTTTCCATCCTCGTGTGCCAAAAGTGCGTGTGTGCACGCGTGCCAGCACCCACAAGGCAATGCACATGCCCCCCTGCCCCTTGCGCATGTGTGCATGCCCCCATGCACTGTGTATCTCTGCACAAGTGTGTGTGACCCCCCCATACACGCCACACTACTGGGCATGCGCGTGCGACCCCCCCATACGCACCACACAACTGCACATGTGTGCGCAAGCCCCAACGCACAACACATTCCTGCACATGGACATCTGCATGCGCCCCACCCCCACACATGCACAGCTGTTACCCAACAATCAGCTGGTGGACGGGCAGCGCACACACCTGCGCAGTGGACCTGCTCCGGGGCGACAGCTCACGTACTGGCAGCGATGGCTCTGCGTGCCATTTTCTGCGTGCGTGCCATAGGTTCGCCATCACAGGTTTAGAACAATGAACAATAAATAAACAATAAACCAGCGGAACGACTTACCTCCAGAATTTTGCAGGTGCTCCCAACATTGGAGGTTTTAAAAAAGAGATTGAACAACCATTTTTAGAGTCTCCTGCTTGAGCAGGGGTTGGACTAAAAGACCTCTGAGGTCCCTTCCAACTCCGTTTGTTTTGGCCTATCGGTTGCTGCCTCTAGCAGCTGAATCAGCAACCTGAGAGCTCTGAGGGGGAAGAGGGAATGGAGGTGTCAGAGAGACAGAGGCGGAGCCTGGGCCATCCGTCAGCCCTCAGATGGAGAGTCAACAGCCGCCAGGTCTGGAGGTGGCTGATGAAGAAGAGGAGAAACAACTGGGTCCAGTGCCTGATGCACGGATGCGCAGAAGGCAGAGGAGAGGACAGCAGTGGAAATCTATGGGCTGGTCCTTGGGAAAGAAGAGCCACTGCTGCTAGAGAAGCCCCACCCTAGTTCTGGGGATAAAGGGCAGGGGGCGGAGATGAATAGGTGTGGCAGACAACTATTCATCTCCCTGCCAGGCAGACTTGTTAACTGCCGTTGAAAGATAAACTTTTTGCCAGGGCTGCTGGCGCTCCTAATAAAAGAATCTTTTGAGTTAACATCAGAGGGTTGGTCGTGTTGGGGAGCTGGGTCAGAACACTGTTATTCTGTAGCTAGAAGTTACAACAGCACTGAAAAATAGTGATTTATAACAAGTCTTCACATTTATGACCTTTGCAACATATCCCCATGGTCATGTGATCAAAATTCAGGCGCTTGACAACTGGCATATACTAATGACAGTTGCGGTGTCCCACGGTCATGTGATCACCATTGATAACCTTCCCAAGCTGGTTTCCCACAAGCAAAATCAATTGGGGAAGCCAGATTCATTTAACAACTGCAACAATTTACTTACAGTTGTGGCAGAAATGCTTGCAAGATGTGTAACTCACTTAACTGCTGCCTTGCTTAGCAACAGAAATTTGGGGTTTAGTTGCGGTTGTAAGTTGAGGACTACCTATCTAGCCATTTTTACCTGTTGGAGTCTCTTAACTGTAGATCTCAGTTTTGGCACTCAATTTTGTATGCCAGAAACCAGTTTACCACTTTAGTGAAGAACAATTCTAGTTGCGATCCAAAAATATCTAGAAGTGAGATTTCATTTTAAAGAGGCCCTTAGTTCCCTTGCTCAGTGACTTTTTTAGAATGTTCTGGCTTCACAGCATTATTTAATGGTTCTCTCTCTCTTTTTTTATTCTGCTTTTTTTATAAACAACTCATACTCCTTCTTCCTCCTATTTTCCTCACAACAACCACCCTGTGAGTTGAGTTGGGCTAAGAGAGAATTATTGGCCCAAAGATAACCCAGCCAGCTTTCATCTCTAAGGCAGGACTAGAATTCAGTCTCCTACTCATTGACTCAAGGTCACCAAGCCAATTTCCATGCCTAAGGCAGGACTAGAACTCAACAGTCTCCCAGTTTCTAGCCTGGTGCCTTAACCAGTAGACCAAACTCTGTCTATCTCAAGAGAGACTGCTTATTTTTGAGAAAAGTCTTATTTTTTAGATTGCATTGTAGATTTGTTTTCTTTTGGTCATGAGGACTAGGATCCCAACTGCCTCATAGTTTCCTCCAGGCTCCCGACTGAATTCCTGGAGGTGCAGGAAGTCTTCCGGCAACAGGGAGACGTCCTAGAACAAAAATAAGTTCTTGGGGAAGGATAGATAACACACTCCCATAATCTTTAAATACATCTTCCATTGCTATTCTGGTTACTTGTGGTATATCTTACTTTTGGGCTGGGGGGAGGGGCTCTTGCACTGGATGGGTGCATGTTTCATCCTAAAAACGATGGTATTCAATTCTCCCGGCAGGACCAAAGCTGCTGTCACGCTGAAGCGCCACAGGTAGCCTTGCTTCGGACGGACCTTTCTGGCATTTGACCCTTTTGCAGGTAAGCCAGGGTGCCATGTTTTGCTGTGGAGGTAATAAGAGTGGGCAGCTGGCAGAGCATTGATGATTGTGCCAGGATGTAAAATCTGATGTAAAATTAGTGACTGTAACCGCTGCATCTGGATTGCTTGTTGTAAAAACAAAGCGTTGGGCAAGGCAGAAGAACATGTTTGAAGTTGGGATGGATCCATGCTGATCGTTTAGCAGAACTTAGCTGTTGTCTTGTGAGTAAATGCCAGCCATGTTCAGGGTTGAATAATGCCTCTTCCAAAGGAGTTTGGCCAACTCTGACCTTACCTTACCTTTCCTTTCCTCCCCTCCCCTCCCTCTTCCTCCTCCTCCCTCCCTCCCTCCCTCCCTTCTTTCCTTCCCTTCCTCCCTCCCCTCCCCCCCTCCTCCTCTCCTCCCTCCCTCCCTCCCTCCCTCCCTCCATCTCTTTCTTTCCTTTCTCTCTTTCTGTCTTTGTTTCTCTTTCTTTTTCCTTTTCTTTCTTTCTTTTTCTTGTTTCCTCCCTCCCTTTTGTTCTTCCCCTCCTTCCTCCCTCCATCCCTCCTTTCTCTCTCTTTCTCCAGTGGAATATCGGAAACGCAAATCTGGGTTTGAAACAATGAGTTCGGTCGCCGTGTTAACACCCGAGAGCTTTGCTGAGCACCGCAGCGGCCTGAGGGATGAAGAATCACGAGGTGAGAGGGTCTCGCCGGTGGAAGATGCTGGTGCAGGAAGGACATCCTCACAGCCAATGAGAGGCAAAACCGGTCATAAGTCACTTTTTTTCCAGTGCTGCTGTAACTTCGGTCATTAAATGACCAGTTGTAACTTGAGGACTACCTCCTACACTATTTAACTGAAGTTCACTCAAAGGAGCCATTGTCTTTATACATTTCTCTCATTCTGTTCTTTTGATACTGGTTTCCTTGTGGTCTCTGCTCCAAGCAGGTGGTGTCCCAGAAGATGAGGCCTATATCCCCACTTACTTGGAAGCTTTCCCACCGCTCCCAGAAAAGGGGGCTCCGGGGGAAAGATCCAGTGAGTTCACAGGAGTATGGAACAAAATCCGGCCTATCAAATCTTCGGTCATCACCCAGGTGAGTGCATGGAGGAGGTGGGTGCAGCGCGCGGCGTAGTGTGATCTGTCACAGAAAAGGAACATGTGGGTTGGAAGCAACCTTTGCCAATCCGGTTTCCTCCCAAACTGGGTGGACTTCTGTACCCAGAATTCCTCAGGCAACATAACTGTGGCTGAGAATTCTGGGAGTTGGTTCACGTACCTGAAGGGCATCCAAGCTGCATAAGGTTGGTCCAGAACAGTAGGAATCAGTGGGGCATATCCTGGGGGTAATGAAGCCATTTGCAATGGCTTGTTGAGAATCGAGGATCCAGTTTGGGCCTGAACGGTGCTGGGATACATGCGTAAAACACAACAGACTCTGTTTTTAACCAATAAAGAAGAATATTTGTAGCTCACATTTGAAATGAGGAATCCTTAGTGCTCTTTGAGCTTGGTTGTTTTCTTGCAGACGTTTCATGAACGAAACTAGGTAATATCATCAGGGCTAATGCAGTGCAGTGTTCGTAACTAGCACTGATGATGTTACCTAGTTCGGGTCATAGAAGGTCTGCAAGAAAACAATCAAGTTCAGAGAGCACCAAGGATCCCACAGTCGTCGTCCTCCTCCTCCTCCTCCTCCTCCTCCTCCTCCTCCTCCTCCTCCTCCTCCTCCTCCAAAACCCTCCTTCCTCCTCATATTGAAGATACTACCTAATTTGGGTAGTGAAACATCTGCGAGAAAACAACCAAGTTCAAAGAGCACCAAGGATTCCCCAGAGTCTGTTTTTTGTAGGGATGTGTGGGTTTAATGGCACTGTTGGAGGCTGGAAGACAGATAATTGGGTCAAACCATTTAAGAGCCACTGGTCTGGAAAATTAATCATAAGACAGGGTAATGAAAAGACGGAATTACAATATTCCCCACCCCCCACCCCCAATCCCTGGTTTAAAATATCTAGATTGAATTCTGCTTAGAAAGAGATACATAAATGGGGGCGAGGGGGGCAAGGGCTTTTTGCATCTTGCTGTGATAACCAGGGAATTAGTCTGGAGAAACCTTTCTCAAACTCAGCAACTGTTAAGATGGGTGGACGCCAACTCTGGTGCTCCTCCGTCCCATCGCCCCCCCCCCCCGGGCAAAGAAGGTGGTGTCCTGGATCAATTCTTTTGGCACAATCCGAATAACAGAGTAGAAAGGGAATTGGGAGGTCTTCTAGTCCGACCCCCTGCTCAAGCAGGAGACTATAGGCATGATGGCGAGCCTGTGGCACGCAGAGCCCTCTCAGTGGGTACACCATCGCCAGCACCATTACCAGCTGGTCTTCAGGTTTCTGGTGCACACATGTGCACCAGCCAGCTGGTCTTTGCGAGTGCTTGAGTGCTGGAAAACAACCTGAAAATAGGCTGTTTCCGGGCCATTTTCAGGCCATTTTTCAGGCTGTTTTTGGGCTGTTTTAAGGCCATTTTGGCCCCAAAATGTCCTGAAAACAGGCAGGAATACAGCTCAAAATATGACCTGAAAATGGCCCCAAAACAGGCCATTTTTCAGGCTGTTTTCAGGCCAAAAACACCCCCAAAATGGCCCGAAAAACGGCCTGAAAACGGCTCCAAAAACTGGCATGCACATGCATGCATGTTTGGGCACTCAGTGCCGAAAAGGTTCGCCATCACTGCTCTATAGCATTCCAGACAAGTGGCTGTCCAGTCTCTTCTTGAAAGCCTCCACTGATAGCGCACCCACAACTTCTGGAGGCAAGCCATTCCAGTGGTTCTACTCACTGTTAGGAAATTTCTCCTGAGTTCTAGGTTGGTTCTGTCCTTGCTTAGTTTCCACCTTTTCTTTCTAATCCTGCCTTCAGCTTCTTTGGAGGATGGGTTGACCCCCCCTCCTCCTCCTTGTGGCATCCCATTAGGGTTTCCCTTCGGATCCAGTAAGGTCCGTCTGGAAATGTTGTAGCGATCCGACCACTGTGCCCGGTTCTTCTTTGCAGGTGTTTCACGTCCCTCTGGAAGAGCGACGCTACAAGGACAACAGCCAGTTCGGAGAAGGCGATGAGGCCAAAGTCTGCGTGGACATCATGCAGAAGACGGGGGCTCATATTGAGCTTTCCTTGGCCAAGGACCAGGGCCTGTCCATCATGGTGACTGGCAAACTGGACTCTGTGATGAAAGCACGGAAGGAAATTGTCGCTCGACTTCAGACCCAGGTGACATGTCAACCTTGTTCCATAGGGCCATTGCAGTGATGGTTCTCCATCTCCCACTCCCAATCCAGCACTTAAAACATTTACAATTTGTGCAAAAAATTTGGTTATAATACTGAATTGGCTAAATGGCAAAACCTTTGGACCACAAATAAGAAAATAACACTGGCTACGGCTTATAAAGAAAATCTTTATAAGATGTTTTACAGGTGGCATCTTCCACCAGCCAGGCTTTCTAAAATGTTTAAAAATATATCTCCAAATTGTTGGAAGTGTAAAGATGTACCAGGCACGTTTTTTCACATGTGGTGGACTTGTAATGCTGCAAAAAAAATATTGGAGACTGATTCAAACATGGATAGAACAAATGATGGGAGAGTGTATTCTATTTAAACCGGAATTTTTTCTTCTTGGAATAATATCAGAAAAATTAAAAAAAGAAATAATATATCTAATAGTACATGTATTGGCAGGGGCTAGAATAATATATGCACAATATTGGAAAAATGAAATTATACCTCCAGAAATGGAAATAATAAGAAAAATTATGGCATGTGCAGAATCTGATAGGTTAACTTTAGAAATAAAAGACAAAGGAGAGTCTAAATATTATAAAACATGGAATAAATTTTATAAATGGTTATATAATAGAAGACAAGGT
Organism: Naja naja; assembly: GCA_009733165.1. NCBI lineage: Eukaryota > Metazoa > Chordata > Lepidosauria > Squamata > Elapidae > Naja > Naja naja. The sequence continues at coordinate 140,252,520 of CM019155.1, forward strand.
CAAAATACTAGTAGTTATGATTAGATTAATTAGTAATTAATACTTTAATAAGGAGATTATAAATGATGAAGTAAAATGTATTTATGTATAACAAGGATAAGTTGGATGTATTGTGTTGTATTTGCATAATTAAAATTAAAAATAAATTAATTAACCTTATGTAAGGGTTTCCAGGATGACACATCGACTTTGTAGCCAGCCTTCAAAAACTGGCACAGCAAGTTGGATCTTTTGTAGAAGGCTGCCCTTCAGCAGAGTCTTGCCATTGGCCTATCGATTCAGTTCTGCCGGAGCACCTATGAATAGTCTGGGGCCTACAGATGTTGACCTTTAGTTCTCCTCAGGCTAGGCAGCATTCTGTAGTCTTACGACATCTGCAAGGGCTGTTGTGGCCTTCCGGCAGCCAAGTTACATGAGGAGGCAGCGTGTGAGTTGGGGCAATCTGAGAGCTCCGAGGAGGAAGAATGGAGCTGTCAGGGATAGAGACAGAGGTGGAGCCTGGGCCATCTATCAGCCCTCAGATGAGAACTGTGAAGTAGCAGAAGATGGCTTCAGCCAGGTTCTCTTCAGAGTTGACAGCTTCACCTTGTGTAAATTCCTGCTCTTCCTCTGTTTTTCCAGAGAATCTGCCCTCTCAGATGCTTCAATCCCTCTCCACAATTGCTTCCTTTCCACAGGCTTCAGCTACTGTCACAATCCCCAAAGAACACCATCGCTTTGTGATCGGCAAGAACGGTGAGAAACTGCAGGAGCTCGAGCTAAAGACAGCCACCAAGATCAACATCCCGCGGCCCGAGGATCCCAGCAGCCAGATTAAGATCACGGGCACCAAAGAAGGCATCGAGAAAGCGCGTCATGAGATCTTGCTCATCTCAGCAGAGCAGGTGAGCAGCTGGGCACCTCTCCTTCTCTCCGAAAGATGACAGGGTGGAGACATGGAATTTCTCAGGAGATTATTTTGACTGTCTCCTGCGGTTGATGTTGCAACATCTTGAATCTAAAATGGTTAATGAGCGCAACTGAGCCCAAAATTTCCTTGCTTAAGTCAAACTCACTGAATCGCCCCGAGACGGTGGTTAAGGGAGTCTTACCCCATTTTACGACCTTTCTTGCCACAGTTCTTAGGAGAATCATTGCAGTTGATGTTAGTAACACAGGCTGATAAGTGGCTTCCCTATTGACTTTGCTTTCCTTCTCAGAACCAGAGTGGCTGGGATTGTGTTGGAGAGAAGAGTGGCAGAGCCAGGGGGAGGAGTCAAACCGGGAATTAGTTTAAAATCTCTACGTAGTCAACAAGAGAACAAAATCCAATCTTCTTTGAATGCTATATAACCTTAACTAGTTTTACTCAGGTGCAAACCATTAGTCTGAGATGATTCCTATGCTTGTCAGAAAATGTCCTTGTCAGAAGGTCCCAAAAGGGGATCACATGACCTTGAGTCACTGCAACCATCCTAAATACGAGTCAGCTGTCAAGCATCCCGAATTTTAATCTCAGGGATGCCACAATGGTTATCAGTATGAAAAACAGTCATGTCGCTTTTTTCAGTGCCATTGTAACTTCAAAGAGTCACTAAACAGATGGTTGTAAATCAAGGACTACTTATACAGGCATGCATGGCACTAGAAAATTGAAGGTTATTATGATCATCTCCTGTGTGTTTGTTTAAGAAAGGAAGGAAGGTGTTATGCCCCCGCTGGAGTCTGAATCTGAGGGGGAAGATGAACACCAGCAGAAAGCGTGAGGGAGGCTCCGTTGGCTGTGGAAGAAACTGGGGAAGGGCAAAGTAAGGCTGGGCAGAACAGGGTAGAGGTAGAACGAGAGAGCGGGTTCAGATGAAGACAAAGGCCTACCCCCTCCTCATCCTAGGGTGCGCATTGAAGAACACAGGAGGTAGCAACATGGGTTGTGTGGCTTACAAGGAAGGTAAAGGCCCCGATTACCTTCACAATGCACACCTGGGGATGGAGTTTAAAGGAGAGGCAGTTGGGAAGGGCGTTCGTTGGGAGCAAAGGCTGAATTCATCTAGTGTTGAGAGTTTTAGCCTGCATTCCTGGCATTCCTCCTGACTGTTTAAATTATTGCTGTGCTTCTGTGTGCTTATCTTGCCTTGCTGGGATTATTGGACTTATTATCTTGCCCTGCTGGAGTGATTAATTGCAGTCATTCTGCTTACAGCGTTTGGACTGGAGTATCTGCAGGCAGAGGCTGTTGCAGGTTCGTGGGAGAGCTTTTCTCCAGGGCAGAAAGTAAATGGGACGTTGGGGGCAAAGTTGGAGCAAATAAAGAGACTTATACCTGTTCTCTGGCTGTGTTGCCCCAGGTCATCACAGAAGGCCCGCTGTAATAGCTTTGCTTGTGTTCAAAAAATGAAGCAACTTTGACCTTCTAAGGTCAAACTCGGAGCCTGTTTGGTCTAATAGTTTAGGCACCAGGCTAGAGAAACTGGGAGACCATGGGTCAAGTCCTGCTTTAGCCATGAAAACTAGCTGGGTGACCTTTGGCCGGTCGTTCTCTCTCAGCCCAACATATGTCACACAGTTGTTAGGAAAAGAAGAGGAAAGTATGTTGAATATGTTCTCCATCTTGAGTTATAGGTAGCCCTTGACTTACAACAGTTCATTTTGTGACTGTTCGAAGTTACAACAACACTGAAAAAAAGTGACTTATGACCATTTTGCACACTTGTGATTGTAGCAGCATCCCCAGGGTCAGGTCATTTACATTCGGCTGCTTGATAATTGTTCATATTTATGAACGGGGCGCTGGGGTTAAGTGACCCTCTTTTGCGACCTTCTGACAGGCCGAGTCAACGGGAAAGCCAGATAAACTTAATAACCGGCTTATTAATTTAACAACTGCAGTGATTCACTTAACATCTGTGGCAAGAAAGGTCGTAACATGGGACAAAACTCCCTTAACAAATGTCTCACTTAGCCACATAATCTCTGGGTTCAGCTGTGTTTGTGAGTTGAGGACCACCTGTATTTATAAAAATAATACAGGCGGGATACAAATAAATAAATAAAGAGCTTCAGTTGAATCATGTAGAACAGAAGGAAGCATGTCCCAAAAGTGCTTTTTTCAAGAGACAACTGGACTTCCATGTTTTGCTTCTCATCCAAGAAGCTTCTTCAGCTCTATCTACCTGTTCATCTCTTTTTTTTTCATTTTAAAAAGCTTTATTTACAAATGTTAAAAAACACACAGACGTACAAATACAAATAACATAAATACACAACAATGCACAATGCACTTTCTTCTTTTGATTTGAGTTTCATATTGGATATACACTTTTAACCTTAACGATAAATTATACATTACAATATTCATTATCAATTTTTCCTGTTTGTTTGGTTTGGGTTATGATTTTAGTTTTTCTATATCTCCTTCTAGGTCACTATATAATATCACATATTATCTATAACATATTATTATAGATATTATCCATTCACTTTAACGCTCTATTTTTCCTGGGATCCTTTTTCCCTTGTCCTTTTTGCATTTTGTTCCACCCAGTCATACCATCTATCCCATATCTTATAATACTCCGAGTCCTCTTTTTCATTTATTTTGAGTGTTAATCTTTCCATTTCCACACATTCGTATGTTTTCCTAGTTACAGTTTGTATGGATGGCATTATAGATTCTTTCCATTTCTGGGCTAAAGAGATTCGTGCAGCTGTTAGTAAGTGTGTAATCAAGTATTTGTCCTTAATGGGAAAATTTCCTTTTATCATTCCCAGTAGAAACAGTTCTGGTCTCCACTCCAGTTTACATTTTGTCACTTCCTCAATCCAATTTTTAATTTCAATCCAATACTTCCTCACTTTTGGGCATGTCCACCACACATGGAAATACGTGCCAATTTTATCTTTACACTTCCAACATTTAGGGTTTGCCGCTGTAAATAACTTCGCTAGTCTAGCAGGGGCCAAGTGCCACTTATATATCATTTTATACTGATTTTCTTTGTATGCCACCGATTTTGTATATGTCAAATTTTTCTCCCAAATCTCCTCCCAGTCATTCAAATCCAAACTGTATCCCATATTTTTTTCCCATGCTAACATTGGCCCTTTCACTAATTGCTCTGCTCTTTCCTGTTCTAGTAGTAGATTGTATAATTTAGATATCAGTTTTTCTTCTGGCCCCAAAAGTACTTTATCCAATTGTGTATTCTTTGTCTCTATTCCATACACTTTTATATCCTTATTATACCTCATTTTAATTTGTAAGTAAACCCAGTTGTCTATCGTTATTCCTTGTGTTTCCAACTCCTGTCTCATTTTTAATCTCCCCTCTGTATCTAGAATCTGATAATATTTGAGTTTTTTATTTAAATCCATTGTATTGGGGTGGAATGTTGCCTCCATTGTTGAGAACCATCTTGGTATTTTAGTATAGTTTTTCTTCCTTATTTCAGACCAATTTTTAATCAACGATTTGCGTACTATGTGTCTTGTGAAATACCTCTGTTTTTTATCAGTCAAATTCCACAGAAAATGCCACCCTGTTTGTAAGTCATGCCCTTCTAATGTCAGTATTCTTTTATTTCCCAATTTCACCCAATCCCTTATCCACACCAATATCGTAGCTTTATAATAAATCTCCCAGTCCGGGAGCCCAAAGCCACCTCTGCCTCTATCATCTTGTAAATATTTTTTCTTTATTCTCGCCTTTTTCCCTGCCCATATAAATTTCATCACCATTTTGTCCAATTCTGTAAAAAAAAATTGTTTTTCAATATTGGTATTGTCTGGAATAGATACAAAACTTTAGGTAATATATTCATTTTAATCGTTGCTATTCTTCCTAAGAGTGATATTTGCATTTTATTCCAATTATCCAGATCTTTCTTAATTTGTTTCAGAATTTTAATATAATTATCTTCCCACAGCATTATTGTTTTCACCCTCATCCAAATTCCTAAATATTTAATTTTATTTACTATTTGCAATCCCATTATTTCTTCCAATTTTTTTTGTTTATTATTTGTTATATTTTTAACTAACATTTTAGTTTTCCCCTTATTGACCTTTAATCCTGCTAAATTCCCAAATTTGTTTATTTCTTGCATTAATATCGGGCCTGTCTCCATTGGTTCTTCTATCACAAATAGCATGTCATCCGCAAATGCCTGTACTTTGTATTCCTGGTTCTTAACTTTAGTTCCTTTTATATTCTTGTTCCCTCTAATTCTATCTAACAATGTTTCTAATATTGTGATGAACAGCAGAGGTGACAGTGGGCAACCCTGTCTAACCTCTTTCTCTATTTTGAAAGTTTTGGTAATTTCTCCATTTATCAGTACATTTGCCTTCTGACTGTCATATATCACGTTGAGCATTTTTTCAAAATTACTTCCAAAATTCATCTTATTGATTTGCATTTTCATAAAATCCCAATTTAAGTTATCGAAGGCTTTTTGAGCATCTAAGAAAATCAGTGCCATTTGGTTCCCCGGGTGGCTTTCATAGTATTCCAGTATATCTATTATTGTTCTTGTATTATATCTAATCTGTCTCTTCGGTAGGAATCCATTTTGATCTGTATTAATTTTTTCACTAAGAATTCTTTTTAATCTTTGTGCTACAATTGTCATGAATATTTTATAATATGTATTCAAGAGTGATATTGGTCTGTAGTTTTTAATTTGATTTGTATTTGCTTCTTCTTTGGGGATAAGGGTTATATATGCTTCTTTCCAAGAATTTGGTATTTTCGCCTTTAATAGTACCTCATTGCAGACTTCTAGGAATGTGTTGTTTAATATGTCTCCTACATTTTTGTAAAATTCACTTGGGTATCCATCTGGGCCTGGCGTTCTATTACTTTTTTGTTTTTGAATCGCCTCTTTTAATTCACTCATCGTTATCTCCTTATTCAATATCTCTTTTATCATCAGCTAATTTATGAATAGTTCCTTCTTTTAAATATTCTTCTATTTTTGTTAGTTCCACTTTTTCTTGTTTATATAGGTCCTCGAAATATTCTCTTACAATTTCTTTCTTTTTTTTTTCTGGGTCTACTTCTGTTTCCCCATTTTTATCTTCTAGATGCTGTATCACTCTTTTTTGACCCTCTTTTCTCAGCTTATATGCTAGCCACCTACCTGGCTTGTTTGCACATTCAAAATAGTTTTGTTTTGTATATTGTAGTTTCTTAACTAACTCCTCTTGTTCTAGTGTGTTGATCTCGTGTTTTGCCTGCATTAATTCATCTCTAATTTGTTCATTATCCGGATTTCTCATTTGTCTATTCTCCAACTTTCCAATTTTTTTTGTTAATTCATCCTGTTTTTTCCGCCTTTCCTTATTTCTATTTGTTATGTATGCCATGGATATTCCCCCTATGTAAGCTTTGGTCGTATCCCATAAGTTCTGCAATGAGGTGTCTTCCTTTTTGTTAATATTGTAAAAATTTGTTAATTCCTCCCTTATTTTCTGCATATATTTTTCTTCCTTTAACACTGGGGTCTTCAACGACCATCTCTGTCCTTTCCCTATCCGTTCCTTCCAAATTATTAACATTGGATTATGATCGGCCCATATATTTGTTAGAATTTTTATATCTTGAATTTCCCTATTTAATTCACTGTTTGCCCATATCATGTCTATCCTCGACCATGATTTATGTGGACTGGAGTAGAAAGTATACTGTGCGGCTCCTGGGTTTCTTTTTCTCCATAGATCTTCCAATCCTAATTCCTCTGTCATTTCAAAAAATATTTTAGGCAAAATGTTTTGCTTTTGATATTGTTTTTGTCCGCATTTATAGTCCTGTTTATTATTAATTATTGCATTATAATCCCCCATTAGACAAATCCTTGTATTATCACTTTCTATCAATTTCTCATAGAGATTTTTATAAAACTCCTTTTGATTCTTATTTGGCGCATAAATTCACACTGATAAGGTTTTCTTATTATGTATCTCCACTTCCACCATTAATATTCTTCCTGTCGTGTCATTATAAATTAATTTTGCTATATGTATATAATGTATATAATGTCCTCCTTTATATATAGTACTACCCCTCTCTTTTTCTCCCCTGCCAAAGCTGTAAATACCTTCCCCAATTTCTTGTTCTGTAGATATCTCTGATCCTGTTCCCTTATATGGACTTCTTGAAGGCATATAATATCCAATTTTTGCTTTTTTAATTTAGTAAATATTTTTTTCCTTTTAATTTGACTATTCAACCCATTAATATGTATCGATATCAATTTTACTCCCTTTCCCATTTATTCCTTTTCTTTCTACCTTTTACCACGTTTTACCTACTGTCTGACTTCTAGTTTTCATTCCTGTCTCCTCCCTCCTTCTTTCTTCCCCAACAGATGTTTCTCTGTCCCCCTCTTTCCCCTTCTTTCCCTCTCCTCCTCTAGTACTAACTTGTAATTCCTCTTGGCTCGTATTTTGTGATTCTCCCCTGCTACTTAGCTCCTCCTCCGATCCTCCTAACTGTTCGAAAAATCTTTGGGCCTTAGTTAAGTTATCTATCCTTACCCTTTTCCCTTCCTACGTCACTAAGACCCCCTCAGGGTCATTCCATCTGAAGGATATGTTCTTTTCGTTTAAATAATTCGTGAGGAATCGTATTCTTTTCTTTGTTCCCGCACCCTTCTTGGTATCTGTTTTAATACAATGATTTGTCTTCCTTTATAGTTTATAATTTCCTCCCTTGTCAATCTATAAATTATATCCTTAATTCGTTTTCTTGCAAACCTGACATGGACTTCCCGAGGGAGCCCATGTCGTCTCACATAACTCGTAAAAACGCTATACGCCTCATCCAGTTCTTGAATCATCTCATTTCTATCCTTTTTTAATAGGGTCACTAACATTTCTGCCATAACTAAGGTCAGGTTTTCCTCTCTTTCTTCCTGTATGTTTTGAAATCTTAAGTAGTATAAGGCTCTATCCATCTCTAGATAGGTTAAGGTCTCATTTGTCTCCCTGTATTGATCCTTCATTTTTTGTTCTATGTCCTCTACTTTCTTTCCTGTTTGATCTGCTTGTTTGGTAATTACTGCAATCCTTTCCTCATTCGTCTTTGTCATTTCCTGCAATTGTCCTATTTTCCCATCTAAGTTTTTGATTTCATTTTTCATCTCCCCCAGCTCACTTTTTAATTCTGTTCTCATTATTTCTCTTTCCTTTTTGCTTTCTGCGTGATTGTTCAACATAGTTTCTTGCAGCGTTAACATCATATTTTGGATTGTCTGGAGTGTATTCTGTACTGCTTGTGTACCCGTATGTGTGTTAGCTTTTTCCGGGCCTAGCATCCCTTCTATCGTTCTCTGAGTAGAAGTCATTGTGGGGGTAGGCGGTGTTGCAGTTATTGTTGCTTTTTTTCCGGCTTTGGTAATGGTAGTCGTTGTACTCGTCATTTCCTTTATAATTTTTTGCTGCTCTTTAATTATTTTGTTTATGTTCCCCCACGTCACGTTTCTAATTACCATTTACTTAAAGCTTCTCCCTTCTAACAGGTTCCACTTAAATAAATTACCTGTATATGTAATTATTTGATATCCTTATTTATCCTATCTTATCTGTCCTTATCTAAACGTATCTATTATCTTACCTTATCTTATGTTATAACCAAGACCCACCAAAATTCTTAATATCAAGAGGGAAGGGCTGATAAGAAATATAAGCTAGATACTATAGAGAAAGCAGAGATGTTCTTCAAACAGCAATTAAATAGAGAAAGAGAAGAGGAAGACCAAGAAATAATGAGAAGAGAGGAAGGGAGGCCCAGATGTATATAAAAAGGTAAATATACGGAGAATAAAGATGACAGCAATGGGAAAGGGAACTTACAGAACTTACAGAGGACCTAAAGACATTAGAGTTACAAGGAGTACTAAATACAGAATCCAATAATATAAACCTATGCAACTGTATATCTTGGAATATTAATGGCCTAAACTCTCCGATAAAACGGAAAAAGCTTTTAAATATTTACAAATACAAAACGTCGATATTATTGCCTTACAAGAGGTTCACATTCCCAAAAACAAAAACACTTATTAGAAAATAAAAACTTGGAAATTTGTTCTCGGCCCTAGATTCAAAAAAAAAAAGAGGAGTAATACTTTACATAAAGGACTGGATCCCAAGCTTCATTAATATATTCGGACAAAGAAGGTAGGATATTAATGGTAGAAATTGAAATAAGAAAGATTAAAAGTTTATTAGTTGTAATCTATGAGCAAACGCCCCCAGGAATCCTTCTTTCAAAACTACACAATAAACTCAAAAGAATCAGTACCAGGAATTATCCATTATAGGAGATTTCAATGCAGTCATAGATAAATCATTAGATAATAAAAAATATATAATTTGGAAAAAAAAACTACCTAAAACTTTTTAGACCTCACTAAAGAACTTAACATTAATGATGTTTGGAGAGAAAGGAACCTAGGGAAAAACAGTTTACCTATGACTCCAACCGCCATATGTCTTGGTCAAGATTGGATATGATGTGGATGACAAAAAAATTAAACTCAGAAATTTTGGATATAACAATAGAACCAAATGTATTAGCAGACCATAATATGATTAGGCTCAGGTGGGAGGGACAACAACAACCAAGAAATTGGATGCTTCAGAGGTCTATATTAAAAGATGAAGCATTTAACAAATTGTTGACAAGGGAGTTAGAATTCTTTTTCCAAGAAAACAATCCCCAAGACACCTCTTTACAAAACAATTGGGATACAGTCAAAGCCACAATGAGGGGAGTGTCCATTAAATACATGGCCAAGAAAAACAAGGGAAAAAAGCAACAGAGAGTAACATTACAACAGGAATACAAGGAATGGCACGATAAATTGCAGGCCACACCACAAGACAAACAAGTTAAACTACAACTGGACATGGTTAAACACAAAATAAATTTAATTGATAAGGAAGAACTAGCCCAGAAATTAAAGAAAACGAAGCAATACCAATTTGAGAATGCAAATAAACCAGGCGTGGCTAGCCTCCAAACTTAAGAAACAGAATGAAAAGAGATGGGTCACTAAATTAAGAAATGAACAGGGGGAGATATGTTTCAAAGAGGAAGAAAAAGACATATTAAAAATATTATAGCGATTTATATACAGAAGTAAACCACGCAACAGAAGACCAAATTCAAAAGTACTTTAAAAATGTTGACTTTATAGAAATTTCAGATGAGGATAAAGAATCTCTAAATCAAAACAAAACTTTACAGGAAGTATATGGTGCCATTAATAAACAAAAAAATGACAAAGCTTCAGGGCCAGATGGCTTACCGGCTGAAATTTATAAAACACAACAAGAAACTCTAGGAATAGAAATGTTAAAGATTTTCAATGAAGTTTTAGACAAGGAGACATGTCCCCAATCCTAGCAAGAAGCATGAATATCTATTATCCCTAAAACAGGTACTGATTTGATAGACCCGGGCAATTATCGACCAATCTCCCTTCTCAATGTGGACTATAAAATCTTTATGACTATTTTGGCGGAAAGATTTAAAAGAATACTTAATAAATTTATCTCTACAGATCAAAATGGCTTCCTCCCACAAAGACACCTTAGAAATAACATTAGAGTAGCATTAGACTACTAGAATACTACAAGAACACACGCATGCAGAGCAAGTCGCCTACTGTTTTTAGATGCTCAAAAGGCATTCGATAATGTGAAATGGGAGTTCAATTTTACAACAAATTAAACATTTGAATTTAGGACCAAATTTATAAATGCAATTACGGCTATTTACCAAAGACAAGAAGCTTCAATTTTAATTAATGGGGACTCACGGAAAATTTCAAATACAGAAGGGAACAGACAAGGATGCCCTTTGTCATACCATTGTTGTTCATTATGACTTTAGAGGCCTTAATAAGGACGATTAAACAAGAAAGTGATATAAAAGGATTAAAAATAAAAAAGGAAGAGTTCAAATTACAAGCATTTGCTGATGACCTATTTTTATTCTAGAAGAACCTCTACTTCTGGGCAAATAAACTAACACACTCTACAAAAAATGGATGAATTTGGTCTTGTAAGCTGGGACTAAAAATTAACAAAAATAAAACTAAAATGATCACAAAAATATGACAAGCCAAACAGAAACATTACTGGTGCAATAATGGGCATTGAGATTGTTGAAAAATAAAATACCTAGGAATTATCATTTCAACCAGACATACCACACTTAAGAAAAGAAATAACTACGACCCCCTTATTAAGCGAAAATAGCGAAGATTTAAGAAGATGGAACAATTTAAACTTATCCTTAATGGGCAGGATAGCCACGATAAAAATGAATATCCTACCTAAAATTTTATTTCTCTTCCAAAATGCCCCTATAATACTTAAAAAAATTTTTTTGACGGATTGAATAAAATAATATTAAATTTTATCTGGCAAAAGAAAAGGCCAAGTTAAATTAAAATTACTACAAGGACAGAGAGAGGGGGGAAGCTCGGTACCAGACTGGGAACTATATCATAGCGCCTGCAATAATGACCTGGGTAAAAGATTGGATGGTCAACCCAAACACAAGACCATTAATTAGAAACACTGAAGGATACAACCTCCAGTCAGGGTGGCACGCCTTTCTCGGACAAGACAAGCATAAAGGGACATAGCTTCACGTGCAAAAACATAAAGTCAGACAGATACTTTTATATACTTGGTTTAAAATTAAGAAACAAATGTATATCCAACCCCAATTTGGCTATCGACATTAGAAGCCTGATGCATCCGCATTTATTAAGATACACAAAATTATTACTTATGAAGAATTATTAGAAGCAAAAGGTGATTTACAAACTAGGCAACAGCTGACTGCACAGGAATAGAATTGGAATGGTGGGCCTATCTGCAACTTCAATC